>JAAAKG020074330.1:0-17135 GCA_010014905.2 Druon quercuslanigerum
ACAGAACGACTTTGTGAGGATCTTCACTTGGGGTGATTGCTAGAGAGATTGATCAGCAACCTGGGTCGGAGCAGTGTCGCGGGTCGAACGTGTTATTTAAATAAATAACACGAGAATTCCAGATAAATCAAAAAAATGTATAACCCCTTCCTCACACTACTCCCCTCCCTACCGAGTGAGTCACGCCTACCCCGAAAGGGGAACGGCCTAATGGTGTAATAATAATAATAATAATTATTATGAACAGTATTTCTGTGAACAATCACAGGTGTGCTTTCCCGCTCCCATGAGACTTTGAAAAAAGGGCAGTGCTGAGATCTGTATTATTCGATAATTCAGTTTAATAGAAAACCCCCGATATTGCTAAAACTATTCAAGATATAGTTTTAAAAGTTTTAGATCAGTGTTTCTCAACAATCTTGAGAAATACATTTTTATGAGCCATTGCACTGAATACTGCGTAAAGAGTTGTTTGGTATTAGCCTTTGTATTTTAAAAAGTTTTAGAATTTTCGTTATTGTATTTTACTTGTAATAAATAACCAAACTTCACGAAAAATGACATGCATTGAAACGTCATTTTAAACAGATTTTTCCTCTCGTATTCCAACTATCCATCCAAAATAGCATTTTACATAATAAATTTATATCCATTAATTTCCTTGATTTTCTCTGCTTAATTTTAAATGAGTAACTTTACTCCTTAATTGATTAAAAATATCACGTACTATCATCATATTCCACAAGTCAACGTTTTTTTAACAGTCATTTCTGGCTTAATATCAAATAATTAGTTATATTTTTAATTCTCGAATCGAATCTAAAAATATAGAAGAAATAATTATTGGCCAATTAAATTTCTTTTTAAAATATGACCGCAATCGATTTCAGATGACCATTCCTGGAGTGATCCTTCTTCCTATCACACCCACCAAGCAAAGCTCTTTACTAGTAGGCAAAGAAGATTTTACTATGTATAAAATATATACAATATAAAAAACTTTATAACTTTAAAAAATAATGTGATCAGAATTCCAATTCCTTTTTACACTTTTAAGTATATTATGAAAAAATAATTTTTGGAAATTAAACTATTGTACATTGGACAACTTCACAATCGCACGTTTTTAACTAAACATTTTTAATGTAAAAAAAATGAACCGTCTAAGAAGTTTTAAATTTTTTTATTCCATATTTGGTAGGTAATTTGGTGATAGTGAATTCTCTTTAGTTAAAGCTCCTTCGGCTTTAACGAACACATTCTCATCACGTATCTGGTGCTTCGCACTCGAATTTATCCCTCCAATTGTATATCATTTCCATAAATGTATATTATTACAATTCATAAAATGCATTCATATTAAAACAGACGTAGTGTTATTTACATGTTTAAAAAATTCTGCCGGTTTTCAAAAACTGAATTTGCTGATTTATAATTTTATTTTCACGATTTAAACGTGACACATACAGTCTACACATCAGCATTACCTTTTTCTAACTTCTAAATTATATTCCTAGCCTCAGTAACCCACGTAAATTCGATTGATGAGGGGTTGGGGAAACCGAGTCATAGCTGGTCATTGTTTTATATGAGACAAAAAAGAAATTAAAAGACAAAAGTTGTGATTGAGAATGTGCCCACGCAGCGGGTAGATTTTTTTTACTTTTAATGATGTTTTTCACGATTAAAAAAAAACTACGCATCATATCAAAAAGTGAATTATAACAAATTTGTAGATCTTTTTAAAGTGCACAATTTTCGTTAATAAACTTTTTAACCTATTTTGCACAGTTTAACCCTAAAATTAAAATTTTTATTTTTCATTTCTTTTTTATGCTGTCAAAATTAGAGTTTTCGATTTTCTACAAAAATTTAAAAAATCGTTATGATTTTTGGCTGAAAATATTAATTTTTGGTTTATTTGTTTGGATTTTGAAAATGCTATAACTCAGGTAATTTTGTTTGTAACAAATAAATCATTAGAAGAAATTGTTTTTCTTTTCGAGTACTCTAAATAATTGTACAGAGAATTTTTTTATCTTGAAAAAAGTGGTCACAACAATTTTGAAAATGTGCTCACTTTTTGAATATTTACCCAAAATGGCTGGCTAACGAACTTGACCTTTATTTTAGGACACTAAAAGAATATAATAAATGCCAATCCAATCTGTTAATTCTTTTAAAAGTTATCTTGCTAAATAACTAAAAATCTACAGACGCACATACACACAGAGAAACACAGAGAGACAGGTACATTCGTAAAAACCTGTTTTTCGGATTCAAGGTGTCTCAAAACGTGGACATTTAACCAAAACCGGGAGGGTCAAATTTTACACAAATCTAATACCTCGTCTGGATGAGAATGTCATAAACTAGAAATAAAAAATAATGAATTTCAGTTCATAGCGTTCATCATTGAAGAGTTTAACATCAGAACCTTGTTAGTATCAAGTAACAAATTTCAGGTGAGTAAAAAAAGGTTCACAAAATTCGAATTATTTTTTTGCCAAAAAAATGAGAAGGTTTCTTTGAGAGTTTATAGAGCCCCATAGAGCTAAAAAACAAGTAAAAGACAGTTAATAACTTTCGAGAAAAATATCGTGAAAAATCGTTTTCTGCCAAAACCATGGAAGTGCAATTAGTTTTTATTTAAGCTGTATATTAAAACTCTAATTAAAAATGAATATATCGGTGAAGTACCATCAGAAGCATATGTTGCAGAATAAATCTTTGCATTCAGTTAACTTCTTAGATTAACAACTAAAACACTCATTATTCTAAACTCTAACGCCTACGGGCCTACGACATATAGTAGTTCGAGAGTAAAAGCAATTACACAGTACGTTGTCCCGCATCTCCGAATTTGCATCGGGCGAGAAGCCTTACACAGTTAAATGTGTTAACATAAACTCCTTAAGAAACTGGACATATGAAACCTTACAACAGTTGCCCAAAAACTTGCTTTATTTTATAGAAAGTGTACAGAATAAAATAATCAAAACTATTGTATTATTAAATAAAATAATCAAATTCCCAATTCTTTTGTACGCACTCTAAAGTATATTATGACCAAATAATAGCATGCATTATACAAAATTTTAATTTTCTCAATTAAAGCTTCTGAAATTGCAAACTCTTTGACTCCCGTGTCACAAATGTCATTTTTTGAATCATAATTAACTCAATAAACTATTTTTTATTTGAAAAGAATTCAGTTCGCCACGCCGCTTCTTTGTTTAAATCTTTAAGTAATATAGTAAAAAGACTCAAGACCTGAGATTTATGACGAGTGAAATTTGCATAATCACAATACGCGTGTTGATGTTATCCGCATCTTTATTTACATAATTAATAATTGAAACGAAATAATATCTTAAATCTCTAATTTATTGGCACAAAGTTATCCAATTGTCCTCTGAGCATAATATAAATTCAACTCTCGGGTCGTTCTTTCAATGATAAATCAAGAGAGCATCGATTACTCTTGGTGTCGTGTGTATTTATAGTGTTTCATATCGGATGATTTAGCAAAAAGCGCAAGTGGCAATCGTTCAAAGAAATCTCAAAGTGAAACTACAGAGGAGAGGGAAAGAGAGTATAAGAGAGTCAATGTGGAAGGTGGCAAGGTAGCCAAGTTAGTCTTTAAGGGTTGGCTCATCTAATGAATTTCTGGCTTATTAATGCGATTCCTTCCGAACATATCCTTTTGATCCTCTTCCTCATGTATGAACGTATCTCTGCGGCTTTAGCATTAGCGAGAGAGAAGAACCGACTCGATCCTTTCTCGTTAATAAAAGCCAAGATGGCGGCCAGCAGGGGGTCCGTAGGGCTCCGTTGGCCTCCTGCGGTTTTGACGGCTCTATCCAGGTCTTGTTAGATGGAAAGAGAGAGACTCGCATCCTTTCTTCGAGGTGAAGAAGTGAGAGGCTTGGATTCGAAACCGCTCCTGTGGCGATTGTCTTGGTGCAGCACGTCACTATCACGCGCCTAAACACACCTCGTGCATCATTCCCAAGAAGATGCTTTGTTTTCTTCTTCTAATCTCAACTAAACTAAACCAGACTCTCAAGCCGAACAGAAACAACTCCTGACACTTCTTACCTTCAGCTTAATTCATTTGCACAATAAAAAGGTGAGTTGCTATTAGTGTCAAAATGATGTATCATGTTTGGAGGAGATTTAAGTCTATGCAGAATTAGTCCAAATCTTATTATAGTTAGTTGACCTGTTTAAAAATAGGCTGGCCCAGGGCATACTTAAGGTGGAATTCTGACACACTACAGAAGAAAGCTTGAGTAACTTTATAATTTCGAAGTGTCTCATCGACCCAAAATTCGAAATGAGTAGTTAAATATTTTGTATAACTTTGGCTGTTTGTCTCGAAATTTCGTGGCGACTAGTCCATTCCCTTTTCCAGCTCTAACAATTTTTTGAGAAAGTGCCTATAATTTTTTTTTCATTAAAAATTCAATTTAAGTCCTTTTTCTATTAAAAAATGTTATTTCATCATGTAGGAAAAATATCTGACTCTTAATAAGCCCTGTTCTTTTCTGTGGAATTTGAAAATGACTTTGAATATTAGATTTCTCTTGAAATTCAAAATGTATGTGAACGGTAGTGCCATCTAGACTTCAGACTTATTTGAGTCACACAAAACAATGATGAAAGAGTATAATTTCTGGTTCAGATTGTGAATTATTTTTTCTCAAATCAAAGCTCATTAAATTAAAAAAAAATCTATCAAGCCCCATTTTTGACAGAAAGATCAGGGTAATAAGTCATACCAAACCAATGCAAGTAACATTTGCAAACAGTCACATTTGCGGCATGTCATATTAGTATAAATTCACATTGCCGTATCTCTCATTTAGGAACAGGTAAAGGTCAAAATAAACGGATCAAACTGCATTAATTCGGTTTTGAGGTTTTAAAAAGGCATTTTGAAAATCTTCTAGACTCCGATAGGGGTTTCGCGGTGGCAGGTCAGGCGGCAAGTTTCGGGGTTTTCGAAAAAAATACGTTAACTGCAACCAAGTGAAAGAGAAATAGTGTAGCAGCGACATGAAGTGTGCAGGAAGCCAACTGACAGCTGATGGTGCTGGTAGCTCGAACGTACTGGATCGTTACTGGTCAGTTTAAAGTGATGCACAGATTTCTCCATTTTTGTGCACCCTAAATAAAGTTGATGCTAGCGGTGATAGATTTGCTTCACTTCGGTTTGGTGTAGCGTCTGTTGCAGATTCGGGACACTGGTACCCCAAGCTTGCGGAGATCAGTCGCTCCGAAAAGTGGGTGCTATATTTACCTAAACTTTGCAAGCGCGCTAATGGTTCCTTCGAATCAGTGGTGCCGTTCTACTAAAAAGAAGTGGCGCTGTTCACTGTGTGGCGCCAATCTTCGAAAATCGTACGTGTGCATCTGCAAATATACCATTGTACTACCTAAATACACACGGAAAGACGCGAAAATCATCCGATTTTGCATCAAATATCTCGATCAATTGGCAGCAATCCTTTGACAGCCTCTTACTCGTACTAAAAACATCGCACTCGGCGTTTATCAAAAGGGGTCATTGGTTGCTGTCTCGTAACACAATATGCTAATATGTACCGCAGGCATGATTTGCGCGTTTTATTAGACTCTTCTTAGTTTTGAAATTAGCTGTTTGTACGACAGGATTACTGGACCGCGAATGGGCATGTGCGGCGTGGTGTGGAGTAGAATAGTTCTCTGCGCATTCACCTTCGCTTAAGCCCCTGTACAACTAGGAGACGCGTCAACCTAACCTCAAATGTCAGACGTGTTATACTAACGAGTAAAACATCTTTTTATCTACGGAATATAGTCGCATTTTACGTAAACAGTAAAGGATAATCAGGTCTTTTATGTTCTAAAATTTTTATTCATGATTGGAAGTTATTCAATAATTAATAGTTAACCTTAGCTCCACTTCTGGGTCAAATTGACCCATACATCAACTTTGGTTTTGTATACCTTTAAGGGAATTCGTAAATCGGAACGCCAGACATTTTCTAACTATAGTTTTTTTTTTATATTCTGAATATACGTTGGATGCATCGCAGCCATGTTGCAGCTCGCAGGCCCATCCTCAATGTCGCTCCAAAAAACGTATGGGTCAGATTGCCCGAGGTGTGTGATACGCGTCGACTCGAGTACTGTTTGGGCGATAGTGTAAATTCATATTATAAAATCCAAAATACTTTGAGATAATCAACTAAAGTAATGTGAGAGTTACTAGTGAGAGTTATTATACAGCAGCATGGCGTATAATTTACGATCAAGGACCCAGAATGAGCTAGTACACTTTGACAGAGACAACATTTATAAAATTATTTAAGAAAACAGGCATTATAAAGTATTTTTTATAAAATATTAGGTACTTGTGTAAAAAAAATATTTTCCTGATGAATAATAAAGTTTTTTTTCTCAGTTTCATCTGGAAATATACTGTTTTCATTGCCCGAAAAATTACCTTCTTCACTTTGCGAAATAAATACCTTTTTTTAAAGATCCATTAATAAACTATTTTTTACTAATACTGATACATTTAAACAATTTACAGTTCAATTTTAAGCTAAAAATATTTAAAATTAAAAAAGTTAAGATTTTTTACTAAAATCCGTTTTTAAAAAATTCGGATATTTTTGTTTATAATAAATTAGTTTTTAAATTATGTATTATTCATACTACCGAATTCTGCATTAGTTATAGTATATCTGTGATTTTTTCAAGCCCATTGGATGAGCCGTTATGAAATAATACGTGATCAAAACAGTCGGAGGGTCAAATTTACCCAGTGTAGGGAACTTGATTGAAGAAATAGGTGGTGGGAGCGAAGGTTATTTAGATATGTATTCATCATGATAAAAGTGTGTGTAAAACACGTGATCCTGCAATTAACGAAGGGTACTTTATAGAATTTACAGGCTCAACAAATTATTTAAACGATTTGGGAATTTTTGTTTTGAGCCTTGAGGGTATATTTAAACTTACCATCACGGCATACATACATACCCGTACCACACTAGCGCCGCGATCGAGAAGTTCTAGCATTCCGAGCCCTTATGTACAGACGACAGAAAAATGCTCGTCTTTGGTGAAGGCAGTGTACAGGACTTTGGTCTCCTTATAACTATTCTCCATTAAATGGAATATAGAGAAAAGTTTATTTTGAAGACAAGGGAATACCGAATAATAAGTAACGTAATGTAAGAGATGATAAAAAACTAGACTTTTCTCCAGCTTCCCGATAAAAAGGCGCAAGAAAATGATTATTAATTATTCAGATAATTCCTATATACCTAACATAAAAAAGCATTACTCTTGACATTCGTTAATTAATCCATGAATTGCAGAAAAGAATAACTTTTTATGTTCTATAGTGGAAAATATTTTTCAAACAAATGACAAATTTTTAATTAATTACTAAATATTTATAAACAAATATAACTCTTAAAATTCGTTAATTGTGTCCTTAATACTAGAAAATAATAAATTTTCACGCTTTTAATGGAAAAAAATTGTTCAAATAATTACCGAATATCCTTAAATATATATTGCTTTGAACATTCGTTAATTGTGTCATTAATTCCATAAAATAATATATTTTTACAATTTTAGGAGAAAGGGATTGTTAAATAATTAACAATTCTGCAAAATATCGTTTCTAGTATGAATTCTGATACAAAACAGCTATTTTCCATTTCTTGAGTCATTTTCTCGGCATAATAAAATGGAATTTGTAGAGGGGGGGGGGGTTAAAGCTGTTGGGTGGAAATTATTCTTTGAAAATTCCTTAAGAGGTAACGAAACTTAATTCACCATAAGTTAAGAAAAGATACTTCATTTTTCCATTTTTGGAAAACCAAGCTTTACCCATTAAAAAAACCATGCTAATTTCAATCGCCTGGGGGCTCGGCTAAAACTTGAAAAAAATGAAAGAAAATTATTGACTTTCTTTTTATGAAAAACGAATGAATTGAAGAGGGGATCGATTTTCTTTTACCATTTAATTCAACGAAAATTAGTTTATGTATTTTTATATCTATATAAATTTGATTTTACTTTTTACATTCAGATATTAATAAAAACGTAATTATTCTATGTATTTATAAAGATTTTAATTTTATTACTTTAGTCATATCAAAATCGTAATATTTATTAATTACATTGAATACATAAAATCAAACGGTTTTGTATTTAATGGGCCGAATTTAACCGAGTGTATCCGATTTCGGCCGAGTGCTTTGAATGATTGTGCGAACAGCTCGCCGCCGGTACCAGAGACTTATCGCACGATTAACTTTTCGAGGGGATCTCATGGAAATCACAAGAAATCTGATTAGTCCGGGAACGGTCAATAGGAAGTCTTCTTTATTCAAATGACAATCATAGTTATTCTGTTTTCTCGATTTTTGAGCGGCAATTCCCTTGAACTTGCCGCGATGTTTACTGCAATGTGAAATTGTCAAAATATTTTATTTTTCGTGAGTGGAAGATGAGATTTTTTTGTTAAATGAAAATATTTAATAATTTAAAACACTGGAAGAAATTAAATGTTGTTTTAGAGAATCTAAATAATCTTATTACTGATTACTGACCGAATACTTTTTTAAGTTACATCTTGGTAATAATAATTCATCAAGCATCCGTTTTTAAGTCTTAGATTATGACATGTTTCTTGAAAATTTTGTAATTTGTAGAAAAAAGAGTATCCCGACCGTGCCTGGTCGTCTCTCGACTATAAACTCTGACGAAGGTTGATACGGATCGTATCCGGCCGACTCCCGATTATTTCCCGACCATGAAACCTAATCAGCAATAGCCCGACCGGGATCGGAATAGAAACCTTCTAACCGGATAACCGGAGCAACTTTTGCACAGGGCAGTAATTGAAAATTAGTTTAACCTACTTTAACAGTTTCATTATTATACTAGCAATTACTTTATTTATATTAGCAATTGATTTAGTTATATCACTAATTATATCAAGTGATTCTCTCTAAAATCGACTTCTGAATGGAATAAAGGTATTCGTTCCGAAACTGCTTAAAGAAGGCGCTGGTTCGGATCTGGTTTGAAAGAGGTGTTCATTACGAGTTTTTCAAAAAAGATGTTGCTTTGGATGAAGATGTTCGTACGGAGAAGTATTTAATTCTTGAAATTTTTCAGTGATGTCACTGGCATACGGAGTCGAAGTTTTACAAAAAATAAATTCTGTTTTTTTATTGAATATTCTAATTAATATTTATAATTAAACTGAGGATAACAACACGCGAAGGACTTCTAGGATAATTATGGTTCTCGAGCATTGATAAATACATTTACATACATTTCTTAGAAACAAATTCTTGCATTTGAAGGAATAAAAATATGTATATTTTGCTTAGACTAAACTTTAAATTACATTATTTTAAACAACACATTTTTTTCTGAAAAATTATTTCTAATTCATAGCAATGAATGGGACAAATTAAATCTAATTTGTCTTCTTGGATTCACACAATAAAAACTTATACTTGATTCAATACTACCCATATTGCATATGACACTAAAAATAATTCCTGATATAGTAATTTAAGATAAATGTAAAAAGTGATGCGTTGTCTCAGTTTTATATAATTCTGCAAATAGAATGAATTAGAAGTTAAACTTCTTCACCCTGCCTCAGTAGTACCACTAGAAAATTTCAAAAATAAAATACTTTAACGAATAAATTAATGCTTTCATCAAAACTAACTCCTTCTTTCGAAAACTCGGAATGCCTATTTTTTCTTTCTCGGTAATAGATTGGCGTACTCTTTTTGTTTAAATAGGCACAACAATACTCATGAAATAAATTTAATCACCCACTCTCAACAAAATACCATATTTTAAATGAAGTAGGATATTATCAGAACTTTCCATCGGTTCTTTCTCTATTATCTTATATCTACAACAACTGAAATCGCATATAATTGAACAATGTTTTTCCTTTTTATGCCAACCCGTTCTTGTTTCTATCCTGCACATTATTTTGCCTCATTTGCTCATTATATATTAAAAGCAAAAGTGATAATATATTTTGCTTAGTGATTTCCTCTCTAGTACATGAAAGACAAATAGCGCCCAGGAAAATATTTGAAACATTTCAGGATTGCAATGAAAGGCCTTGTATTATATTGCGAAATTTAAAATAGTGTCAACAATTGCACAAATTTGGAAGAAGAGTAAGCAAATAGTTACCACTACGGTAAAATAATAGGTGAAAATGTAATCATCGACCCTTCAACTAAATTTTGAAATAAAGAAGGATATCATATTTCTAAAAATTTCAAGTGCACTTCAATAACATTTTGCTATAGATTTTTAAGTGAAACAATAGGCACAAAGTTTGGATAAAAAAATATATTTTTGTTGCATTATTGTCAAAAAATTAAATTTTTCACATACGGTGCAAAAATTGCTACATATTTGCCTTATTTCCGAATTGGACCAGATCGGACACACAATTTTTGTGGATTTTAAATTTAGCCGCCTCAAAAATCCGGCTTCAATTAATAATTGAAAAAGTGACAAAATCGAGCACAAAAAGAGTGCGTATGCATCGTGTACGTATAAGGTTATTTATTTATAAGAAAAGAAGCAGAAGTAATATTTACTATGTTGAATGTGCAAACGAATTAGATCAACCATAACGTCATACACATATTTATTTTCAAGTATTTTTAGGTGATTTAATATAATCGTCATGTGAATAAAAACTGCATGTAGTATAGTCGCTTTTGTGAACGTAACTCAAAGAGCTAGTGCAATATTATAATCCGCTTATATCAAAATGACTTTTTACATTTAGGTTCAATGCAGAGATTGAAAGCAACTTCAAGCTAGAAGTTGAAAGCAAACATATATATTGTCAAATACTTAGAAGTTTATTATTTTTTTAATCGTGGGCTGTTTCATAATCTGATTTTTATACTCTAAATTTTAGTTCAAGAGGTGACATATACGATTTTAATGTTATTTTATTGAATAATCACTTTTAATTAATAATAATACGAATAAATTAATATGAGCCCAATCGGGGCCAGGCTGGATTATCTATCGGGGCGCTACGCTTGGGCCCCGATTGTGTATCGCTTTTTATTTCGAGTTTGGCCCCATCTAGATAGCCCGATTTGGGCCAAGTTCTGCCCGATCTGGCCCCGATCAGATCCATATTGAAGTTTCTGCATGGGATATGCTCACCTCTGCAGCTAACTCTGTTCGACCGCTTTACGGAATATTTTAATAAGAATTCAGTTTTTAATGTTTTAACATTTTTCTCATCTCTTATTTTACATTTTTCTCTGAATATGCACAATTTTAAAGACTATTCAAGATATTTAAAATACCTGCAAGTGTTATCAATAAACTGTTTTGGCTGATTTCTCGCTGAAATTGTTTACCAATCGATTCTATAGATGAGAATATGTGGAGGTTTATATATATATATTAGTAAATATAATTCTGGTAGCTTTTTTTGCACTTAGTGACAATTCACCAGCGCGAATTCGATGATGATGTGATTTTAGCTAATTAGAGAAAAAGTTTGAAAATATGCTAAAATTTAAATTAAATGAATAGCTGCTACGCACCACCCTAGTCCCGGCTCCACCCAGGCGGTTTCATAATGCTTATCATTCTTTATTATATGTTTTTTTAAAATTTATTATCTTTTTTGAGAGGGCAAGCTCGACACAGAATGAAAAGCTAAGGAATATGTCCTCGAAGCGTATATCGGCGATCTTATCTTCCATCGCCGGATTCATAATTTATAAGACAAGTAATTATAAGTTTACACTCCACCCTGGGAACATACTTTATGCGGTGTAAGTAGTCGGGTGCGTACACGTGCTCTCGGGGGTTTTGTTCGTTTGATTTGTTGATCGGGGAGTCCCACACTGTTGTCGAAAGTATGGGTTTACCTTGAATATCGCGTCCTCAACTTTGTAAATCAAACATTCTTGGAACGGTGAATATAAGGAGTTATTGCGTTCAGGGCACGCTTGCGAGGGTGTTAAGTTTCACAATAGCTTTCATATTTTAGAATTCACACTTTTTCCCCTCTTATTTCTTTTTTTAAGAATTCTCTTTTTTCCTGTTTTAAATAAATATACCCTTTTTCTCGCTTTTTTCCGGCTAAAATGCGAATTGAATTATAACAGAACCCGATTAGAACATCAAACTATTTTTGGTTAAAAATGATCTTTACTGATTGGTTGAAAAGTCTACTATTGTACGTTTTGTTTGTTTAATTTATCTAACCTTTTATTTAAAATTTAATTTTTTTTGTTTGAAAATGCAACTATTTTTTTTAAAAGTGATATTTATTTTTAACAAAAACTCAACTACTTGGATGAAAGTTGAACTACTTTGTTGAAAATTCATTTTTTTTTTTTTTTGAAGATTCATCTGTTTATTTGGAAATCTATCACTTTCACTGAAAATTTAAATATTTTGTTCCAAATTCGATTCTTTTGGTTGAAAGTTCATTTTTCAAGCTAAAAATGTTAGTATTCCATTTTAGGTACAAATTAATATTTTCAATTAAAAATTTATTTTTTATAGTTAATTTCTGGTGGAAACTTGTAATAAATGTATTGGAAGTTTATTTCCGAAACGTTAGATAATGCTACATTACATCGTGTATTGGAGTTCGACAATATCTCGTAGTCTAAGCGCTGCGGTAACTCCACGAATGACAGCACTTTATAATACATGTATTGCAATTTCGCCATTCCAATACCTTATTTGCAATTTTACCTTACGCTTGTATTGTAGAATTCTCGTGGAATTCAAAACATTTTTAACAGTGTACGTGTACTGAAATTTCAGTACAAGGAACCGAACGTTTTCCGTACGAATAGGAAGAGGGGTTATTTTTATTTAAATGCTTGTACATATAGCCGGATTTGTTTTTGGTGCGTATATGTATATACTTCTTTGCAAATTCCATTACTTAGTTGAAATTTCATGTAAGTTTTTGAAAATTTGTCTCTTGCTAAAATATTAATATTTTTTATTAAAAATGTATTACTTTTGTTAAAAAATTTAACTACTTAGATGAAAATATATCTGTTCTAGTTAAGTATATAATTATTTTTTTTCGAAAATTCGTCTTTTTGGCTAAATACAACTGTTCTTGATTTTAAATAAAAATATTTTTTGCTTAAACTATCAACTGAAGATTCCGCGATCTTAACCTGTTAACTGGAATTTCAGATATTTTACACGTTGAGTGTGTTTTGTTTTATAAAAATTGAAGGTTATATGGCAACCAAAGCTATACATGGGTTATCTACAAGGGGTCCAGCGGTCTAAACATGTTATCTGAAGTGTTCTACCGTTGATTGTCTATTGTTTTCCCCGGGCTCGCATTTTTGGCGTTGTTTTTGAAGCTGCGGAAAAGTTTTATATTTATAGTTTATATATTTCTATATATTTAAGTTGATTGCAACGATTTTCTGAGTGTGAGGAATCGAGACGCATCGCTCACCTTCGTCTTTACAGCGATCTGTAGATGATAACATCGTAGATGACGCGAAAATAATTACAAATAAGTTTCGACACACACATACATAATCAGTTAACAGGTTTAGACCGCAAACCTATGCGCTAGACACTAAAACGTGATTTTTGAAATCCCATGAAAAAAACTAAAAGGAATTTTGTCGTTTCGTTTTCGAGTTTTTAAAGAAATGACAGTAAAAGGTTGAGACCGCAGGGGCCCTTCAACTATTACATTTTTCATTGTAAATTTATCCATCTTTGTTAAAAAACCAACTACTTGCTAGAAATTAGAACTACTTCATAACACACTTTTTTAGGTTATTTCCATTTTTTATCTATATTTGTATTATTTTAGTTGAAAATATGGGAATCAGCTTTTTTTGGTACAAAATAAAAAAATGTGTTGAAGCAATACCATTTGAATTAAAAATTACACTTGTACGTTAAAATTTCAGCTATTTAATTATTTGGTTAATGATTCTATTTATTAGTTAAAGTCATTTGTTTTAATGAAAATTTCTCTGTTTTCTTTGAAATGTTCCCTTTTTCGATACAAAAATTCTCTTTTATAGTTTAAAGTGTCACTATTTTGTTTAAATTATAATCTTCTTTGTTTGCAAATTTGACCATTTCATTAAAAAAATTTCATTGTATATATTCAGCTATTTGGTTAGAAGTTCAACTATTTTTTCGAAAATTCGCATTTTTTATCATAGAAAGTTCAGCTATTTGGTTCTTGATGTATAACTGTTGGGTATAAAATAAACTTCTTATGTTGTTGGAAGTTCCTCTTTTTTGATTAAAAACGCATCTTTTTTGTTAATTTTTTTTTGTATTATAAATTGAATTAGTTTGTTGAAAATGCGAATTCTTGATAGTTATGAATTAAAATCCTTTTATATAACATTTAATATCCTGTCTGCATTAGCTTTCTTTGAGAGAATCTATTTATCTATTTTTGTGAAAATTCACTAAATTTCCCCCGTTTTCAGAGGAATTTGGGCTGCAAAGTTTGATATTTGAATAGATATTTCAATAGAATTCAATAGAATAATAGTGAAATAAGTGCTTAGCCAACCTTGCTGTACTTGCGGGTTACAAAACTATTGACGTCAATAAAGGGTGATGGGCGGGACGATGTCAAAAATAGCCCAAAATTGTTAATATACAGTTTATGAACGGCCCCTTATGGAAATGTGATTAGCGCATGATCTTGACCAGAGTAGACCTTCCAGATTAGATGATCTAAAAGACTTTTTTTCTTTTGTTTATTTGTGATGCCCCACCAAAAATTCCTTTCTGCAGCAGAAAATGTTGAGCTGTATTTACGAACTTTTCACTTCGTCCTGTTCGAATTCATCAAGGATCGTAAACATTTCAATAGCAACTCTACCGATTAGATCTGACACCATAAACAGATCTCCTTATCTCCCTTAAATCATCTTTCTCAAAACTGTTTCACGAATCCTATCATCGGAACGATGCTGGTCCAAACTACAGCGGAAGTAAAATGAAGTCGTATGCGTCTGTCCATGAATTTAAATCTCCTTCAGCGTTACGCTACAGTAGCTGTAGATGGTAGAAGAACCAGACCCAGGGGATATAGTGAATCGACGGATGGGAGCACTGCCCGTACATGTGTACAATGAAAGTATATAACGTGCCAGATAATGGTACAGAGTGGAGTACGAATTATGTGCCCGCGGGTGGGAGCGGCCTGGGGCGGGAGGGCCGAAGGCCCTATCGCAGATGAGATCAGATCTCTCTCCGAGTTCTCGAAGCGGCTGATGTTAGTATAGCAAAACACTGTCGGGTGATGAGCGTCATTACCCTCCACTTTCCCCCTCACCATCACTCCTTCTTCTTCATCATCTTCTTCATCAGAAAGGGCCGTACAGTCGGCCATCTTGGTACCACGAGCGAGGCAGAACTCCTGTTCTTTGGCTAACTCTGTATCTAGAGGGTTAACACGCGCATCGCGTGCCAATGATACTCTAACGGTTAATTAATTAGAACGGATTACCTCGCCTACCTAGTGAGAACACGTCAAGCCACTTCTTCAAGGTACGCTCAGTCACTGTATTATTTATAAATTACGCAAGATGTTTCCAGTGCTCAATTAGAAGTCAAGAAAAGTTTAGAGGCTTTTAATCATTGGGGTTAACTAATTACATTGAGCATGTACCGTAAACTGGGCCTAAGTGGCGTACCTGTATGCGTAGATGAAAGCGGCGTACACTTATTTCTTTATTTAAAATGCGATATTACTTCTTGGCTTTGCAATTAAATTAGTAGAATTTCTAGTGGTAAGACTCTATGTTATTTAGGCAGAAGAACCCGTGCAGAAATTGCGACTAGGTTTTGTTAGGGTGCTAGTTATTTTGCCCTAGCTTTATTCGGGCGCTGAAGAGGAAATCTAGAAAGGACCCGACAAGAACGTCTCGCTTTGTAGAAACGGCACTAGCCTTTCTTTGCCCGATTAAACAGTAAGATCCTTTCGAGGTCCTTGCTTTATTTCCCTGTAAATTCCTCATTTGATTATAGGTTATGTGGTGAAGTCCATTCATGGTTTACGAGATTTCGTAATAATTACAATTAAAGTTCTTCTGTGATTAAGAAAATATTAAACTGGAAATTGATTGTTTACACTGTGTAAACGAAGACCAATAAATGTGCAATTAGTATACAAATTGTTTTTTATTTGTTATTTTTTAATCGGATTGCAGAACTTGAATTGGAATTATACATATTTTTACACATTGTAACTGAGCTTTTATATACTTCTACACTTCTGTTTTCTTCTGCATACCTCAATTTTCGAACATTTATTATCTTTAGGAAAAATTACCCTCGCGAGTGTCATCCTGAACATTCATACCTCACTTTCGCCTTCTGCATTGTCACTTTCGTCCATTATTGTCGATTGCTCAGTGCGTAATTTTCTTTTATTCGATAACTTTTTCTCCTTATTTGGTGTGAGGCCCTTTTTCTTTCCATGATTCCGTGAAGTAAACAAAAAAAAGATTTATAGTCCTCAACCTCACCAAGCTTCAAACTTTTGGAGCATAACGCTATCAAACATTGGCTGCATTCGCAGGGACATGGTACTGCGTGTATACCCATCAGGGTTTAAATTTATTGTATGAATAAAGACTCCTATGATTATAATTGATTAAAAATTCCATTTTCATAGATATTGACAAATGTAGGGAATTACCTTTCGTATTTGTGTAATGCCTGTCTAAGTTCTAAGTAAGGAACTTTTTAAACTTCACTGTAATTCTCTAGAAAACAAAGTGAGGTAACCCTAACCACCCCCGACAAGAGCCTGCATAAGATTTTCTAGTCAAGTTACCCTCTATAACACCCGATTAGTTCCCTGTTTAATGTAGGAAATATTAGGGCATTTTCGACACGGAAAATTAATATCACATTCAGAAATGCAGAAACACATGCTTTACCCCACATGCACAGCTTAGCGTAGCCTTAATATTATTATTATTATTGTTATTATTATTATTATTATTATTATTATTACACCATTAAGCCGTTTCCCTTTCGGGGTAGGCGTGACTCACTCGGTG
>JAAAKG020074341.1:0-17135 GCA_010014905.2 Druon quercuslanigerum
ACTAACGGTACCGCCGGTGACACTCGAAGAATTTCAAACGGGGACACAAAAGACCGAAAATTCCAAGGATAAAGTTACAAGTTTTGAGGGCGATAGAATAGTCCGACTAATAGATTCATTAAATATATCAGATTTAAATAAAGAAGGAAGAAAAAGCTTAGTAACAACGGTATCAAAATTTTCCGGCCAGTTTCGTTTGCCAGGCGAGAGGCTAGGATGCACTAACGCTATAAAGCACAAAATCACGTTAACAGACGATATACTGACTTCGAAAAAGGGATACAAGCATCCACCCGCTCATAAGGAAATAATTGAGAAAGATACTCAGGAACTATTAAAAAATGAGTCAATAATCCCTTCGAATTCTCCTTATAATTTTCCGGTCTGGGTTGTACCTATGAAATCCGATTATGAGGGGAATAAGAAGTGGAGGGTGGTCATCGATTACAGGGCGTTAAATAAGAAAACTGTGGGGCCCGTGCCCCTACCTAACATAATAGACATTTTAGATCAGTTAGGAGGAGCGAAATATGTTTCAGAACTAGATTTGGCAAGGGGATTCCATCAAATTGAAGTAGAACCTAAAAATAGGTATAAGACCGCCTTTTCGGCCTTCTTTGGCCATTACGAGTTATTCGCTTATATGGATGACATAGTGATTTACGCTAGATCCTTGCAGGAACACAATGAATAAATTACTAAAGCTATTGGGTAGATTAAAAACAGCCAATTTATTGCAACAGTCTGGAAAATGCAAATTTTTAAGTAAAGAAATTATCTATTTAAGTCATATAATTACGCAGAATGGGGTAAAACCTAATCCTAAAAAGTTAGAAGCTGTAATTAAATGTCCACAACCAAAGAACAGAAGGAACGCTAAACAATTTCTAGGATTGGCAGGTTATTACAGGCGTTTCGTACTAGAATTCGCTTTGATAGCCAAACCACTAAATACACTTTTAGAAAAGGGAATTCCGTTCATTTTGTCAGCGGAGGCGCAGGAGGGGTTCAATAAGCTGAAGAATGTTTTTTGCTCTCAACCCTTATTACAATATCCAAACTTTAACGAACCTTTTATCGTCACGACTGATGCGTCAGACTATGCCCTTGGAGCGATATTAAGTCAAGGAGTTATAGGAAAGGACCTTCCTATAGCTTACGCTTCGCGCGGTTTGAAAGAACCCCAGTTAAAATATAGCGTCACGGAAAAGGAATTAGTCGCCGCGATTTTTGCAGTAACGCAATTTAGACCCTATATTTACGGCAGAAAGCTTATATTGGTGACCGATCATCGTCCACTAGTCTGGCTCCACAAGCTAAATGATCCAACCCTGTGATCTAAGCTAGCACGCTGGAAAGTCAAATTGAGAGAGTACGACTTCGAAGTACAACATAAGCCAATCATAAGCTTTCGATTAGAGTTATCAATCCTGTTTTATGTCATTAAATCTTAGTTCTCACGTCTTTAACATATATCTTGTGTTATTAATTTATTTAAACCTTTAATTATATTCAATTATCGAATTAAATCAATAAATTCATTTTAAAAAGTCATCGAGGACATTAGAGGACAGCGTTGGAGTTTTTCGAATTCTCTAATCGGCGGACAGGCTTTTTAGCTTGAGGAGTGGAAGAACCAGACTACAATTCCAGGATTCACCTATTCCGACTTTTCCAACTAATTTAATTGTTGAATTAGACAATTTGATAATTTTCACTTAAAATTTTGCGAAAAAAGGACTCACATCCGTTACAGGACAAATTTTGGTGTCAGAAGTGGGATTCCACTTAACTCACCGGATGTTGGGAATCCCACATGGATAATTTTAAAACTAACGCAAATAAAGGTAAATTTAATTAATAAATAAATAAAAGGTGATAAATTCGGAAATATACGCTTACGGTTCGCGGAAAATAAAATGTTAACTAAATAAATAGACAGTGAAAACCAGTTACTCAAAAGTGAAGTGATAGTGTGACGGTTTTAAAATACTATACGAGTGACAATTGAAAATACTACGAGTGACAATCTTAAACTTTGTGAGTGACTGTTCGAAGCTCTAAAATAACCAGAACCTTGTCACATAACAGGGCTTGGAAAAGCTGTGGCGCGAACCGCTTGGGAAATACAGCACATCAAGGCAAATTTGGATTCGACGGACAGCGAGCGAACAACGGCCGACGGCACGAGACCATCCCAGCACTCTCGAGGACTACAAATCCAGAATTCACCTATTCCGATTTTTCCAACTAATTTAATTGTTGCATTAGACAATTTGCTAATTTTTACTTCAAATTTCGCGCAAAAAGGACTCACATCCATTACAATACATCTATGACATCGCCCCTTTATATATTTTATTTCTTTTTTTTTATATACTTTTATGAAACTTACAGTGCAAAATAATATTAGATAAGACTACGCTAGAATATAATCATCAAGATGACGTGGTAGCTTAACATTTCTACCACTTTTGGTTACTTTAGATTCACATATGATTTTTTTGCGATGATAAGGACGCTTTTGATTTACAGGAATGTTGTTTAATCCTGGTGATTTTTCTGGATCATTTGGTACACTTAAATCGGAATAACTCTGTAAATTTAAAATAGTTTAATTTTTTACATTTAAATCAGGATCATTTTCTACATTTAAATCAGGATCGTTTTCTACATTTAAGTCAAGATCAGGAACCATTCTCTTATGATTATCTGTTAAATTCAAATTTCTCGGGGTATTGTAGCAATAATCAGGTTTTATAACGAAGTCTCGATTAGAGTCTGGCCTAAGAAAGCGTCTATTTCTCACGAGAAAACTTCCTGTTTCCGTTATAATTTTATATGAACGAGGGTTATTATTGACATCAACTACTTTCGCTCTTGGCCATGTCTTATTAGGCAATTGTACTCGAACTTTATCATTTATTTTAAAATCAGGAAGGTTCCTCGAGTTTCTACCATAATACAATTTCTCATATTCCTGTCGCTTTTTTAGTTCATTTTGGATCACGTTATTTTCAACGTGGTTTTCAAGAAACTCCGGAAAAATTCCTCGAACGTTTCTACCTAGTAGAGTTTTGTTTGGCGATTGTATTTTATTTGTAATCAGTGTGTTTCTAAATTCTAAAATTACTAAATACGGATATTTTCCATCTTCTACACCCTTTTTGAGTAATCTTTTTAAAGTTTGAATTTGTCGTTCTACAAACCCATTGCTTTGCGGATAACGCGGACTAGAATTTAAGTGTTGAAAATTTCATTCTTTTGCAAATTCTATGAATTTTTTACTACTAAATTGTGGCCCATTATCGGATCTGACAACTTTAGGCACCCCGTATCTCGCAAAGTAAGATTTTAGTAGCTCAATAGTCGGCTCGCTTGACTCATCTTTAAGCAATCCAAATTCCACATACTTACAGTAATAATCAACTACAATAACAGATGCCCTTTTTTTCAAATAAAACAAATCCGTTCCAATAATTTGCCACAAATGTTTTGAAATATCTGTAGATATTAGTTCCTCTTTGGAATTACTTTTTTGATATTTTAAACAGGTTTCACAATTTCTGATTTTATCCTCTATTTGCTTAGACATGCTTGGCCAATATAAGATTTCTCGAGCTCTGTTTTTTGTTTTATCTACTCCCATATGATAGTAATGTAATTTATCTAGCATTTTTTTTCGAAGAGATTTTGGAACTATAATTCTGTTATTATTATATAGTAGTCCCTCAAATTCGTACACATTTTTTTTTAATGCTTGGTACGGCTTTGCTTCATCATGTATTTTAATTTTATCATCTGGCCAACCTTGTTTTATCAATTTTTTAGTTTCTTCTACAAATTCTAGTTTTCTTCTGTCACTTATATTTTCGTCCAGTATAATATTTAAAATGGAGGCATTAATATCTGGGTCTTCGGATTCATGGTCTAGGTGAGCGCATGAAAGAGCATCCGCGATTAGAAACTCTTTCCCAGGTTTGTACACAAGTTTTATATCAAACGGCTGCAGTCTCATACGCATTTTTTGTAGTCCTATTGGAATGTCAGCGAGTGATTCACTCATTATCGGCACAAGTGGTTTGTGATCTGTTTCCACGGTAATAGATCTCCCGATAATATATTGTCTGTAACGCTCACAACCGAATACGACTGCATTCATTTCTTTTTCTATTTGCGCACAAGCTTTTTGTATCGTTATGAATGCTTTTGATGCATACACAACTGGGTGGTCATTTTGAAGTAAAATCGCACCTACTCCTGATTGGCTTGCGTCTACACTCAGTACACAAAGCAGATTTGGGTCATAGTATTTCAGAACTGGAGTATTTGTTAAACATTTTTTAATTTTTGTTATAGCTTTATCATGTTCGCTAGTTTAAATAAATTCCACACCTTTTTAATTAAATGCCGCAGTGGTGCAGTTATTTCTTATGCATTCAGTATATACTTTGCACGATATGTTAAAATTCCTAACAATCTCTCAACCCCTTTTTTGTTAGTTGGTTTTTTCATGTTTATTATTACTTCTATACTGCTAATATCTGTTGTAATACCTTTTTCACTGAATATGTGTCCAAGAAACTTAACTTCTGGGACCCCGATTTTACATTTACTCAGATTAAACCGAATTCCTTTACTTTGAGCAATAGAAAAGATTTTCTGTAGCGTTTTCTTCACTTCCAATTTATTTTCAGCCAATTCATCGTCAATATATATTTCTAAATTCGGAATATCTTTATATGTTTCTTTGTATATCCTATGAAAGATTTCGGGGGCAGTTTTTATACCATATGGCATTCGAAAAAATCTGTATCTTCCAAATGGAGTTTGGAAAGTTGTTAACTTTGAGCTTTCTTCTAACAGCTCAACTTGCCAGAATGCTTTTAATGCATCTAAAATCTTGCATAAAAAAATTTTGCTTTGTTTACCTTTGCTGAAATTTCTTAGAATGTTGGTAATGAAAAATGCTTCCTTAATAGGCACGAGTTTAAGTGTTGCAGGTCTAACACTACTACTAGATTTTTGTTCTATTTTCTAACTAAAGTAAAAGAATTTACGAACTCTGTGGGATCTTCAATTTTTGCTATTATTTTATTTGATTCCGTTTTACTTAATTCGCTTTTGAAGTCATCTAGAACTTTAGATGGCACTTTTCGGCATGGCTCAATTTTTCCCGTATATCCCGGTTTTAATTTGAAATTGTAAACATAGTCTAGTTTACCGATTCCTTCAAAAAGATTTTTATTCGCATCTATTAATTGCTTTACACAATTTGTATCTAAACCCTCTTTACCATCAAATGTCATTATTGATGATACTCTACGTAGAAGTTGTAATTTTTCTATGGTAGTGAGACCTAATATCGGGCTCGTGTTACCGCAATCTGCTACATACATTTCTAGCTGGACTTTAGCATTTATAATTTGACAAGGTAATCTTACTTTGCCTACAACTGGAATATTTGTACCATTGTATTTTGCAAGTTTCGCGTTAGCATTTTCAAATTGAATTTGGAATTTTCTGAGTTTTTTTTTAAATCTTCAAGATTTATAACATTACATCCCGCACCTGTATCTAATTTAAATGGGATAGTTTTTTTCAGTTTCTATAAAAGTTACATTTTCTGTCCATTCTAAGTAATAACATTTTCTATACTAATTTCGCCTAGAAAATAGTTTTCCCCCGTACTATCATCTGTTCCTATTCTGTTTTCCCCTATTGTATTTACATTTTGTTTAATTTTACATACTTGTGCAGACTGGTTCGGCTTATTACATATTTTACAATATTTACCAAACGCTGGAAAATTTGTCGGTTGGTAACTGTATTCACATCTGCTACAGATTGACGATTGCTTCTGCCTTCCTTTGTTTGCTGCTTGTTGAAATTTCCCTTTGTTCGAGTTTTTAGTCGGCGCCATGTTGGATGATTCTTCTAAATCAGCTTTCCCTCGGTTCTGCAGTCCTCGGTTTGCTGGATTTGCTTGATCTCATCTTCCCCTTTGGCTTAAGTTTTTTGATTCCTTGCTAAATTTCACAGCATACACATTTTTCTGCTCTCTAATTGTTTGAACTTGCTGATTTCCTAGTTCAGCAGCTCTGCAGAGTCGCATGCATGCTTCCAGGGTTAGATTTGTCTATCTAAGAAGGCGGTCTTTCAAAGTTGTGCTCTGGATTCCACTTATTATTCGACCTTTGATTAGGCTGTCCTTTAGAACTCCAAAAGAACAATCCATGCTGAGCCTTTTTAAGTCGGTAATGAATTCTTCAACTGTTTCCCCGTCCCTTTGCACTCTTTGGGAAAAAACGTGTCTGCAGACGCTTTCATTCTTTATTGGTACAAAATGTGCTTCAAAAGCTGCAATTATGGCTTCATAATTCCCTTCTTGTTGCTCAGTAAATTCAAATGTATCGCAGACCTATTGTGCTTCATCTCCTATGGTATAGAGAAGAATTGCGATTTTTGATTCATCTGGCCTCGAAGAACTCTCTGTGGCTTCCATATAGATTTGAAATTTCTTCTTCCACTTTTTCCATTTTTCAACTAAATTTCCTTCGAGTGCTAGCGGTGGAGGTGGTCTAAGATTCAACGGATTTTGCGGTTTTATCATTATAACTTCTTGATTCTAGCCCTGTGGGTTTTGCTGCTCTTCTCTATCAGTAAATATTTTGTTTTATTTTTTATACTCTGGGCGTGGTGGCGTCTCTGCGTGGCGTCCACAATCACTTTATTTTCACTTTTCTGCTTTATACTGCCGATTTGACCAATCTGGTCACATGGTTCTTAATTCGACTGCGCCATGTTATATTTGTGTTATTTCTAAATTAAAACACCACATGTAAATCAAGTATGAGTTTATTAATGACAATCGTAATGATCTA
This sequence comes from Druon quercuslanigerum, assembly GCA_010014905.2. Taxonomy (NCBI): domain Eukaryota; kingdom Metazoa; phylum Arthropoda; class Insecta; order Hymenoptera; family Cynipidae; genus Druon; species Druon quercuslanigerum. The sequence continues at coordinate 6,885 of JAAAKG020074341.1, forward strand.
TGTCATACAACGGAGGTCCAGGATCAACTCGTTGCTCCCCAGCTCTTACGCATATTCCCCTTCTCCTAGTACATCTCGCTGCCTCTAGAGCCAGCACCTTCTTGATACATCTATGACAGAAATCTGGTTTACTGTACTCTTTTTGAAATCTTTGAAATACTTGTATTCTTTTAATATCTTTATGAAATTTTGATAAGATCATTAAAATATTTGAAATCTTTTAAAATTTTGGTAAAATCTTTGAAATATTTGTGAAATGTTTTAAATGATTTTGAAATGTTTCTGAAATGCTTCTTTAATCTTTGTAAAATCTTTTGTTTTCGTTTGAAATTATTGAAGTAATAATAATATACTCTTTTGAAATATTTAAAATTCTTGAAATCTTTTGAAATCCATATGAATGCTTTTAAATATTTGTGAAATCTTTTTCGTTCATTTAAAATCATTGAAATCTTTTAAAAGCTCCTAAAACTTTTTAAAATCTTTGACATCGGGTATACTGTAAGCTTTTTAAAATATTTAAAATACTTTAAATCTTTTGAAAGTTTTTAAATTTTTTAAATCTTGTCTGCACGCCGATTTTAAATTCTGAAATCCTTTTCAAATCTTTGATATCCATAAACTCTTTTTGAAATGTTCAAAATCCGTTTCAGTATTCTAAAACCTGAAATATTTTGAAATCTTTGAAGTCAGGGAAGTCAGGGGGTAATTTAGGGTTATGCGAGTGAGTTGGGGAGGAGAAGAGAGGATTGGAAAAAGAAAGTAGGGGTGTTTTAGCTAGGGAAGTAAATAGAATAAGGTGGAATTAAGGGGTGGAAAAGGGATATAGGGGAAATTATTGGAAATGAGGGGGGTAGTGAGGGGGTGGCTAGTAGGGTACTGCGGGTGTGTAGGGGAGAAAAAGTGATAGCTGGGGAATTAAAGTAGAGAAAGTGGTGTTCTATCAAGGAAGATAGAGGGTGACGCAAGGGAATAGGAAGTTGTGGAAATGAGTAAATGGGGGAATAATTCGGAGTTTGCGAGGTAGTAAGGAGAGGGCTAGTAGGCTAGTGCGGGTGAGTAGGGGAGGGGAAGTGAGGCTTGAGAGAGAGAAAAGTAGAAGAAGGGATGTGTTAGCTGGGGAAGTAAAAAGTGATGTGTGGATAGGGAAAATTAGGAAGGGGAGGTGAGTGGAAATTATTAGAAGCGAGAAAGGATAGTGAAGGAAAGTAGGGGAAAAGATTGGAAGAGAGGGAATCGGTAGTACTGTAGTGCGGATGAATGGGGGAGGGATAGTAAGGGCTGGACGAGAAAAGTAGGAAAAGGGTAGTGTTAGCTGGGGAAGTGAGCAGAAGTCAAAGATGAGTGGATAGGACAACTAAAGGGAAATTAGGAAGGGGAAATGATTGGAAGTGAGAAAGGATAGTGAAGGAAAGTAGGGGAAAAGATTGGAAGAGATGGAATCGGTATTATGGTAGTGCGGGTGAATGGGGAGGGGAAGTGATTGGATGAGAAAAGAAGAAGTAGGGATGAGAAAAGTAGGGAAAATGGAACTGTTGGCTGGTGAAGTGAGCGGAAGTGAAAAATGATATATCGATAGGGGGAATAATGAAGGGGAAATTATGAAGTTGAAGTGGAGGAAGAAGTTGGCAAAGGCAGGGGAAGTGCAGGTTGAAGAGAGAGGAAAAAAGTAGGATTGGGAAAGAAGGGAATACTAATTAAAATAATTTTCGATGAATGGAAGGAATTATGTGTGGAATATCATTTTCAATCAAGTGAGTTCTCGATTTTAATCAATCTTTATTTTTAATTTGCACACGAAATTTGTAGAATCCAACCACACTAACTCTTACAACACATACCAGCGAATCATTCTCTAAATGTTATTATGAGCATATATTTTCGTTAGGGACGTATTGATCCAATAGTACATCTTTAAAAGCGAGTAGCATGTAAATACTTGATAAATTCCACGTATCGAAGATGCAATTTATAAATTTGCAGTTTGATATATTTTCTTAAGATTTGGCCTAAGGTCAAAGGCCTTTGATTCCTATTCCTCACGTACAAAAATGTTCAAACTCCTATTTCGCGGATGAACTAAGCCCTCGAAAACGATAAGGCTTAATGATTAAAGAAAAATTAAATAACACGTCAGCGAGTGAGCGCGTAAATATAATTGAAGAATGGTAGTGGGTAAGAGAAAAATGATCACCTAATCAAGTTCATTCAAGAGTGACAACTTTTCTCTTTACTGCTATACTTGAAGATTCTTAATTTTTTTCCTTTTTAGATTTCAATGAAAACAATGATTAGATAATGAACCTATTCAAATAATATTGATAAAAATACAAACAAAAAATGTGCATTAATGTCAAGAAGTATATGTGTCGAGCCTCAATCTTCCTTCGTTTTCAGTGAGGTAAAGAATATCCGCGAGTGATTGTTCGGCTATGGTCTCTTCTGCCTTTTCATGCATCTGCAACAATTTATCCTTTTATTAGATAAATTATACTTATTCAGGGCCACTACAAATTCTCAATTTTGAATTTCCAGACATTCCATGTTAAAGCAAAAAAATATGTTTGGTTCTAAATTTATTTTTAACATTTTCATTGACAACCATCATACAGAATTTTATAAGAAGTAATTTGCAAACTACACTCATAAGATATATGAATTTTCAACAAAACAGTTGAGGTTTTAACTGAATAGGTTCAATGTTTAACTAATAATGGACAAATAATACTTTCAGTTAAAACAATTATTTTCCAACTAAGGAAAAAAAGGATTTTGCAACTCAAGAAATGAATCTTCGAATGTGGTTGATATTTTCATAAAAAAATATTATAATTTTCATTCGTCAGAAGATGAATTTAACCGAAACTAATTAAATGTGAGTTTAAAGTTTAATTATTAACTGAAGAAAAAGTTTAATTTTAAATCAAGAAAATTAGTTTTCAACCTAAGTGACAATTTTGCAACGAAATTAAGACATTTACAATCAAAATGTGAAATTTCCTAGTAAAAACGATGAATTTTTCACCAATAATGGAATAGTTCAATTTTCAGTTGAGAAAATTATTTTAAAACCAAATAAATAAGTTTCAATCCGAAGGATACTTTTTCAACCATGAAGATTAATTCCCTGCCAAACAATATTAATTTTATCCAATATACATGGATTTTCAACCAAATATTTATATTTTTGAAAGAATTTTAAATCAAACCGTTAAATTTTCAATCAAAGATGAATTTTTCACCCAAATGTTGAATTATTAACCAAACAGATTGAATGTTTATCACAAAATATTAATTTGCGACAAAAAATTTAATATTGGAATTTTCAGTTGAAAATAATTATTTTCTACCAAATTTTTGAATCTTAAGGAAATTTTCAGCCGAATTTTCAACAAAATACAGGAATATTTAACCAAATAGTTCATTTTCAACTGGAGAGACATTTTCAACCTAAGATGGAATAGTACATTTTTCAATTAATATAAGAAATCAACAAAAGAAAGAATATTTAACAAAGTAGTTCCACTTTAAAATAAGTAGTTCAATTTTCATGCAAAAAATATGAGTTCTCAAAGAAAAAATGTAATAGTTGATATTTTTACGAAGAAAATAGAATTTTCAATCAAAAACAGTTGAATAGAACAAAAAAAATGAATTTTTCGAAATTAGTTTAAACCTTAACGAAATCAGACTGATCTTCAAACCAATATCAGTTTAAAGATTAATTCTACCAAAAGAAATAGTTTAATTCTAAATCAAGAAGATTAATTTTCTACCTAACTGACAATTTTGCATAAAAATCCATACATTTTCAACCAAATTGTTGAATTTTCAACTAAAACCGATTTACTTTTCACCGATGATGGCATAGATCAGTTGGAAAAATTATTTTGAATCCAAAGAAATGAACTTTTAACCCAAAAGATACTTTTTCAATAAAGAAAATTAATTTTCTACCAAAAAAAAGATTACGTTTTAACAAAATGTATACATTTTCAAGCACATATCTGTATTTTTAAAGGAGTTTTCAATCTAAGAGTTAAATTTTCAACCAAAGATTTGCATTTTTCACTAGAATGATGAATTGTCAAACAAGATTAAATTTCTGTAAAAAAGTTGAACTTTCGACAAAAATAGGAATAGTTTAATTTTCAATTTAAAAAAACTCATTTTCAACAAAAAAGTTAAATATTGAACAAAGAGAAGGGGTTTCAAATAAATTAATAAATCATCAACAAAGAAATATAGATTTCATAAAGTAATTATAATTTAAAATTAACAATTGAATTTTCATCCAAAAAAGTATAAATTCTCAAAGAAAAATGTAATATGTAGTTGATATTTTGACCAAAAAAGTGATGATTTTCACTCAAAAACAGTTCAGTTAAGTTGTAAAATAAGAATTTTTAACGAATTAGTTAACTCCTCTACCAAAACAGACTAATTTTCAAAGCAATATGAGAAATTTTCAACAAGACTTCAATTTCTAACAATCAAAGACGAGTTTTAAATTAAAGCAATTAATTTTCAACTAAAAAAAAATAATTTTTAAGTAAAAATGAAACAGTTAAATTTTCAGTTTAAAAAATTATTGTTAACTGAATTAACAAATTTTTTACAAAATATTTAAACTACAAGAACATTAATTTTAAGCCAAATAAGATAATTTTACGACAAAAAAAAATAACGCAAATTTTTTAAACTGATGATTAATTTACAATTCATGAAGCTACAATTTCAAGAAAAAAGGATTTTTAACTAAATAGAAGAATCATAAAAAAATGTAACAAAGCAGTTCCACTTTAAACTAAAAAATATGAGTTTCCAACAAAAAATTTAAAATTTGATATCTGAATCAAAATAGATTATTTTCATCCAAAGAGTTGTGATTCTTAACACAAAGGAATGCTATTTCTACCAAAAATAGAGGAAATTTTAACACACAAAGAAAGATTTCTGAAGTAAATCATTGAATTTTTCACAAAATAATCAAATTAACTTCAACATCAGTTTTTTGAAAATTCCCTCACATAGTCAGGTTTCCCCTGACTGTCCCTGACCAGTTTGCAATTCTCTGACTTTCTTGAATGTCCTGACCAGTAGAGCAACCCTCTCCTTATTGAAACCAGTTGTTTAAATTTTCTAGAATTCATAACACCTACCCCTCTAAAAGCTACATCCACGGGTGGAGATTTAAAATTTGGCCCAAAATTCACCGAAACAGTTGCACTTTTGTGAATGGAAATCGTTGGGAAGTAGGCTCCTCTGTAAACATCCAAAAATGCTTCGCCCTGAGAAATTCCATTTTTGTAGAAAATGATTTTGCTATCAGAGAGGGGTTTCAAGGCTTTTAAAGCTTCAGGTACTTGGTCTTTTTCCTCGTAGTAAAGGTGGCTTTTGAACTTCACTAAAGGCTAGAGAAAACATTTATTTCATTAGAAGCCTCATAGTTTTTCTCGTATTTTTCTAAAAAAAATACTATTGAGACTTTCACTTACTCTGTCTTTGTAGGTATTCGGAATGTGTGACTTGTCATGAGCATCGGGTAAGATTATCAAAAAACCCAGTGTATCACCTTCCCCATAACCCGGACTATAATGTTTGCCCCTACTCTCGTGAAAACGCGTACCTTTTCTGAAAAGAAAGCAAAATTCGTAATAGTGTGAAAATAAATATAAGGATATCTGATGAAATAATTTTTTTTAAATTTTCAAAAATCTTGATTCGGAAATTTCATTCTTTTGGCGACATAATGATCCCTTAATTTTGCCAGATTTTTAACAATACATGTTATGATAAAGTAAAGTAAAATTTTAAAGCAACACTTTTTCAATATTTTAAGATTATAAAATTATAACAAAAATTTGCGTATTTGAAAGAATAAACAAATTTTCTTGAGGTTCTCAGACAAATTTGAATGAATTTTTATTTTGAAAAATTAATTTTAAGCTTTCCTAAATTAAAAAAAAAGATTTCAATGAGTCTGAGGATATTTTTCAAATTTTGCACAAACTTTTGCAGATATCGAACAAAAAATTAGAAGCTTTTTAAGAATTTTGAAAAGTTTCAAGAGGATAAAGAAAATTTCTAATGATACGTAAGAAAATTATAAATATTTCAAACGATTTACAAAAATATTGAAAAACAATACCTAGGATTTTAGGTCAATGTTTATAATGTCGTAGTATTTTAAACAAAATGTAAGAAGTATGCAAATGATTCAATAAGATATTTAGAAGTCTAGAACCTTAAAAAAAAGTTACCACTGGAAAAGATTTCAAAACATTAAAAACAAAATGTAGAGTTTTGAAGATTTTTACATGTAGTAAAGCTCTTCAATATTTTGACAAGTATAAAGACAATAAACCAATTTTCTTAAGATTCCTGAGTATATTTACAATGTTTTTTTATTTTTTTAAATTAATTCTTAAAGAACAGTTCAAAAGATTTGAAAAGATTTGCAAAATTATTACAAAAAGAATCTGGAAAATTATGAAAGGTGTCAATCTAATAAAAATATTGACTGGGAAAATTTAAAATGATTTTTTATGTTGAGAAATTAATTTTCAGCTATTATACAAAAAGAGTTTAAAAAATTTCTAAATATTTCTAAGATAGTCCAAAATTATCTGGAAGATTTTTAAGTAATTTTTTTAGTTTCTAAAGATTTTTCAAAACAGTTTAGGGAAAATTTGAATCATCAAAAAATATTTTGCTTCTTAAATTATAGTTTGTATCAAATTTTTTTGTTTATTTTCTTGCTAAAAAACCTTTTTTGGTTAAAAATTAACTTTTTGGTTGAAATTTTCATTCGAAACATCTGAAATCATCAAACATGTTTTTGAATTTTCTTAAGAATCCGAGGGAATATTTCCTGAAAGTATAATAATTAAAAGAAAATAGGGATGAATTTGGCATCACATGGCATCCTGATAAAGAATTTTCTGCAATAGAAAAGAAAAGATAGTTAACAATGTGGAAATGAAAATTTAAAAATTTGAAGTTTTGGCATGGAACCTCTAAATATTCATATTTTTTAACTGGCAAAAATTGGGGATCATTTTCTAACCAAAGAAAGAAATTTCCGATTCAGGATTTGGGAATATTAAGGAAAAAAATTTCCATAATGATAAAGAGTAGTACAATCTTTAGCACCTTGATCTCCAACAGTACCCAAATTTGTCGTAACCTAGAGGCGCTTGCAAATTCGCATATTCTTGGCCCCATCCTAGTCTTGTTGCTGATCCTTCTGGCATTTCTTCGATTGTAGCCTCCCAGTACCACTTTCCTCTACTAACACCTACAATTCCGAAAAATAAAGTTGAGGAAAAATCCAGATTGAGAAACTGCTTTTAACTGGAAAAAGGACATTTATTTGAAATCTGAATTTGAACTTAATTGAAATTAAAGAAATTTAGATGAGATTCAAATCAAATTTAAAATCCTATTTACGTCCAATATTCAAAATTAATGTGCAGAATTCCTGAAAATAAAACCGAGAATCCATCGAACAAATTTGGACAACCACCATCAAATGTTCATATTGAAATTTGTAAAAAACAAATAAAGAAAAACACACTTTTCTTCTAAAAAAGAAAAGAAAATAATTTTCCTCCTTGGACAAAAATAAAAAAAGAGGAAAGAAAAATGAGAAGGCAACCCACTAAATCCCCTTCCTTCTCTTTTTTATTTCTTTCGTATTTTTTAATTTAATTATAATCAGTTCACAAGAAAAGACATCTTTAAAAAATAAACACCAACGTTTCGGTTATCTAGGCAAACAAAACAAAAAGAAAAAAGGATATAAAGAAATAAAAGATATCCATTTCGAACCTCATTTGATTCTCGGGTGTCTGGGAAAGAGCATCATGGTGTTGGCGCTGTTCATGTCTGCTTATTTTTTACAGATATTTTTTGTTGTTGTGATTTGATAATAATAAAAATAAAAAGGCGAAAGAAATAAAAAAGAGAAGAAAAGGGATTTGGTTGGTGGCGTTCTCATTTTTCTTTCCTCTTTTTTATTTTTGTTCAAGGATTATTTTCAGGAATTCTGCACTTTAAACTTAATTGGCTTCGTATTGAAATTGGAATTAGGGGCCGTTCAAGAAGTACAAAAAGGCCACTCTAAAATTTGCCGCCCCTTTTAACTTTCATTATTAGTTTTTTTTCCGATTGCAGAGTTGACTAGAAAAAAAATCAGAAAATACGAGTGAAAACAGACGTTTTTTGTGTTGCCCCTGAACATTTTCGACCCTTTATTAATTTTCATCAATATATTTTTTTATTCTAGAGTTGACAAGCAGGGTATCTAGAAATTCTTAAGAAAAAAATTCAAGGTCTTTTTCAGGATTCACACATAAAGAAATCAGTTTTTTTTAAATTGATTTTTCTATACATCAAATAATGAAATAACAATGTAATATTGAAAAATCAATTGAATCTTTCAAAGTCAAAACTTCTGAAATTCTGGAATTATAATTTTATTAGTACATAATAAAATTATAATTTAACATTAAAGCTGACTCGACAAATTTGTCTAAAATAAAAAAATGAATTAAATTATTCTACAAAAAAACTTTGAAAACAAATAGTAATTTTAAAATGGGAAACATTAAAAATAAATAAATTTCTAGTCCAGAACGTTGAAACTTAAACGAATGCGAACTTCATAACAGAAACAAATTTTAAGAGAGCAAAAATTGTGATATTAAAACTTTTTTGTACTCAAACCATTTAAAATTCGTATTTATTCAAATTAAATTTAAATCGCTTAAAAATAATATCTTTTAAATTCCTAATCATACTATAAAAAATTCAACCTATTCGATTTTAATTGTAAAATTACAATTTATAAAAGGGAAACATTACAAATCAATTTCAGATAGTTATTTTTTAATTTCGATTCTTCTTTTAGAATTATTATTCATTCTTGAAATTTTCCAATCAAATATAAAAATTTTTTAATTAAATATTAAAATGAAGAATAGAAATTAAAAAAGAAAACATTTTTAATCAAAAAAGGAATAGTTAAATTTTCTGTTACAAAAATTGATTTTCAACAAAGAAAGATAGTGAATTTTTAACTAAAGTAATCATTTATTTATCACTTTAAACAAAAAAGACGAATTTTAAATGAAATACTTAATTTTTAAGTTCAAAAACAAATTATAAACAAACACAAAAACTTTCAATAAAATAAATTAATTTTAATCGAAAGAAATGAATTTGCAGCTAAAAATGGTTTTGAACCAAAAATGCAATAATTCAATTTTCAGTATTAAAAATTTTTGTCGAATCAAGGAAATGGGGATTCGAACGATATACTTAATTTTTCAACCAACAAAGATAAATTTTCAAACAATAATTTGTACTAGATTTTTACCAATTTTATTATTAATTTAAAAAAATATATTTTTAACAAATTAGTTCAATTTTTAACAAAAGAAATTAATTTTTAACAAATATAAATGAATTTGCAAAAAAGAAGAAAAATCTTCTTAAAGAAAGTCCATTTTCAAACACATTTGTTAAATTTTCAACTAAAAAGATCAATTTTGAAGAAAATAAAAACCAATTTTTTTTTAAATTCAGTTAAATTTTGAACTAGAAGAGTTGATTTTTCATTCCAATGGTTCATTTTTAAAATAAAAGAGGTGACTTCTTAAGAAAAAATGGACAGTTAAATTTTCAGTCAATCGATTTTTAACGAAAAGAACTGATTTTCACCAAAATAGTTTACTTTAAACCAAAGAGATGATTCTGCAACAAACAAAGTAGAATCTAAAAGTTTCTATTTCAACCAAAAAATATTTTGGATTAAAAGCTGTTGAATTCAACCGAAAAGGACGAATTTTTAACACATTATGTAATTTTTTAAATAGAATACGTCAGTTTTTAACCAAAGCTAAAACAAAAACAAATAAAAGACCAATTTTCAACAAAATAGTTAGATTTTCAAACCAAGAAGAAGAAACTTCAACTGATAAAATTTTAATCAAAAACTGTTGCATTCAACAACAACAAAAAAGAAGATTTTTCTCCAAAGCACTTGGTTTTTTATTTTGAAAATAGTTTCTTTTAGGTTGCGCTATCAAAAATAGAAATTTTTTGAAAACATCAACTCTGAAATGCTCTTTCAGTAAACAATAATGCTATATTTGTGAAATTCAGAACCGAATAATGGACATTTTTAGGTATCTAAAATCGTTGAATCCCGTAGATGCTGAATTTCTAACTTTTAAATCAGCAGTT
>JAAAKG020074352.1:0-17135 GCA_010014905.2 Druon quercuslanigerum
CTCGCCAGTAATCTGCCATTTTCGCATCGCTCAAGAGGCGGCGAAAGTCGAATTTTCGTTGCGCGTATTATGAAAAGTATATATGTTACTTTGAAAATAAACGACAGTAACGTAAAAAAATATCGTTTCCGATCATAACGCAAAAAGTTAAGTGAAACAAAACTTAAGACAGTAACTTTTGTAAAAAATGAAGATTGAGGATTTCAGGCGCAAATTTCGTTGATAATTTAGTCATAAAAAAAGTCGCAAATAATTTTATTTGAAGACTTCTGCTTTCAAAAAAGAGCAATTTCGTCAGAGAAAGTTTTAACAAGGTTAAGAGGTTAGACAATTAAAGAAAGAAGTTGAAAATACAGGAGGTCAGTTGAAGGGTTGCATTACAGAACTAGGTAAACAAATGTTTTGCCAGAAGATTTCTTATTGCTTTAAAAATTCTTTAAAAATAAATTACAGTACAAATACATACAAATACTGCACGTGTTGTTTTAGAAGGATTCGTTCGAAATCTCATTTACTAACTTTATATCTGGCTCTGTACTTGTCTCACACCTTTTTCTTCTTTTTTGTTTTGATTGCCTTATCTCTAAACTTTAAAAAAAAAATTCTGATCATACTCCTCTTCCTAAAAGATTTTAGTATAGTACAATATTAAAATACTTTTTTAAAAGAAAAAGTCCTTAAGTCCAGTTTTTCAGCACTAAAACCAATCAAATTTTTCCCTAAAATCTTAATATCAACATTTTTTATAAGAAGAAGAAGAAGAAGAATTATAAGGGTTTGCACGTAACTTTTAACTTGGTAATAAAAAATAGTATTGCTTAGAATTATTATCGTTTATTTATAAAGAAAAATATACTTTTCTTCTTTTTGTAAACCTTTCAGCGAATAGATTTTTATGAATGAAATCTTTTTTATTCTTATTTAGATTCTCTATATCTCGGAAGCCAGTTTTTATTACCTTTTTAACCAAACATATTTACTTCATTATTAACTTTAAGATTATAAAGTTCCACATTCTGTTTCTCGGAACAGAATAATTTGTTTCTTCAGCTCGGGAGCAAACTTTTGTTTTATCTTTAAATAGTGGTACATATTTTACAGAATATTATTTGCCTCTCCTGAAAAATTACAATTTTGTTGGTTATCTAGTTCTGAACTGCAAGCCTTCAGTTACCTGGTATTGAATTACCAATATTTTTATTACTATATAAATATAATGAGATTTTACACAAATCCTTTTAACGCAACATGCATGTGATTTTATTTGTGTACTTTCATGCCAAAGAACCTATTTTCAGCAAAAATGTTGGTTATCTAGTTCTGTACGGCAAACCTTAAGTTACGTAGAAAATTTAGTTTGAGTTATCTGCAGTTTAGTTTTGGTTTCCAGAAATTGCTGATATTATAGTGAATAGACATAAATCAATATCAACATACTTTACACCTTCACAGACAGTTCCGGTCAGTATCAGAACTGGTGAACAATAAACTCGATACCAGTCGACAAAGCTCATAAACTAAAGTTTCGTAGTTATGGAATGCGTACAGTATGCACGTGCTTTTCTGCCTGAAAGATACAGACTCTGCAAGTACAGTATATTCATAGGTTATTACTATATAGGTGGACTTCTTAGGGAGAAACTCCGCAAGAAGTTCTGAGCAATGAGGTCGAGCAAACTCAAGGAACTCTGTAATAAGGGCTGGTGAGCACGAATTCCCGAGTGAATAGAACTACATTGCAATTTCTTATAATAGAAACACAAATTCAGAAAAGACGCGATGTTAGGTTTCATTAGTCTTCAAAATTTACAGAGTAAATAACAAATTTACAAAATATGACATTTACGATTAACTTTTTTAAACAAACTATTTTAAATAAATATTTAGTTTCGAAAGTAATATAAATAATAATGATAATAAATACTTTCTCGTTCTATTACTCTAATTTATTATTATTTAATAGCATTCTAAAAATTTCTGTTGACGATACAAATTAATTCCAGTTTTATCATTTAATGTTATTTTATTATGGTAGAAATTTACTATCAGAATGTTGGTCTGGTGATTTATTCTCACGTGAAAACAAGTCAGCGGCAAGAGTTTTTAAAAAATTATAAAAAGTCAAGTTCCAATTATTCTTGACCATTCTCTTTTAAAGGATATTTTTATGATTAAATTTTGTAAATTGTAATGAACAATTTGAATTTTTACATTCTCATCAGGGAAGGTATTAAGTTTGTGTAAAATTTGACCCCTTCCCTTCCAGTTTTTGTCAAATGTCCACGCTTTGAGACCCCCTGAATCCTAAAAACAGGTTTTCACAAATGTGTCTCTCTATGTTAGCCCTGTGTGTCTATAGATTTTTTGTTTTTTAGCACGATAAGTCAAAAAGTGAGCACATTTTGAAAATTTTTTAGACCACTTTTTCAAGATTCAAAAATTCTATGTGCAATTATTTTTAGTACTCAAAAGAACAAACAGTTTCTCCTAATAACTGTTTTGATAATATGAACATTTTCATATTTCAGATATAGCATTTTCAAAATCCAAAATAAGAAACAAAAATTAACATTTATAGCCAAGCAACGCACGATACGAAAAAAGTCAAAACAAGAAAAATGTTGCTTTTGACACACCTTACAATATTACGATAAAGGCTTTTTGAATTTTTTTAGGAAATGAAAAATTCCAATTTTTTATTGCACAAAATCACTAAAAAATCAAAAATTCAATTTTACGGCCAAACTATCCAAGATGGATTTTTTATATTTTAAACGATTTAAGCTTCAAGATCTGATTTAAGAATGCTTAATTTTTTAAGCGAACTTTGTAACTGTTTAATTTTTAACGCTTCAAATTTAAATGCATTAGCTTTTAAAGCTTCTATTTATAAAGCATATAATTTTTAACTTTTTTAGAACAATTAAACTTTAAATGTTTACAATCCTAAGGGGTGAAAATGACAATAATTTTTTTCTAGATAAATCACATTCTTTAGAAAAAGAATCTGTCACTTTGAATTTCACTTGATACTACATAATATGGTACTTATTAATAATATGTATCATCTTTAAAATTTCTATAATTTCAGTTTGAAATTATATTTCGGAATAGAAAATTCTAAAACAGTTTAATTTTTGAGAATATGAAACTAAAGTTTCAAATTTCAAAATTTTTTATACTAATTATAAAATTTTACAATATTCCTCAACTGCCCCAGTCGCGAAATTATTTGTATTCAATGGGACTCAAACCAATTGGGATTGAATGATAGTTTTTTCAGACCAAATGTTAAAAATTTCACAAATATTTTAGAACTACAGAAATTGCACATAGAATTGAAAAATTTAAATATTAGCAACCTTCTTTTGTATTATTTATCGTAATGTTTAATTAAAAATCTTAAGATTGTCTTATTTTTTTATAAAGATTTAACAAAATAAGGCATTTCAAATTAATTTTTTTTTTATGTGAAATAATTTTAAATCGAGTGGTAACTCCAGTAATAAATAATTTCTTTCAATTTTAAATGGTTACAATTTTAGAGTTCTGAATTATTATGTCGAACGCGGAATTTTTATTTTACCCGTTTCAAAACTTTAAAGTTTGGAATTAAAATTGAAAGATTGAATTTATTAAAAATAATCAAAATTTTACATTTGTGAAACAGTGTTAATAGCACAATTATCGCTAGGGGGTTATATTGACCCTTGATAATAATTTTTTTAGAAATTGTTGATGTAAGTTGTTGGCTTTAGGGTCAGGAGAATTGAAACTAATTAAGTTATTTCAAACGTTTCGGCACACAATAGTGGCCCTTATCAGTAAATTTTATTAAATCTTATAAGAATTTGTAGCATTTATTTGGCATAATTACGTGTTTTTTGTTTTTTTACCTACTCAAGAGAGAATTACAATTTTTGAACGTCGATGTTCACGAAAAACTGAGTTATGGAAAATCCTGTTTAAACTGTAATGAGGAAAAACCTTATTGGTGTTAACAGAGTTGCGAAACAGTAAAATGGTTAAATTATTACTTTTATAATAATATTAATTTTGTAGTTAGGTATAAAATTATCAAATATGTTCCTAATAGAAGTGTTAAGTGTCAAATATTTTGTAATTTTAATTACCTAGAAGAATTTTTTTTAATCGCTGAATTGCTACAAGGCCCCGAAAATACGGATTGATCTTTTTACTAATAAAAATAACATGGTGATAATTACAAAATTGTTTGAATCTTATGATACTATTAGTGAAAATTGCCTACCCTTTAATATTCATTAAAAAGCTCTTCACATTTTGCACAGATTTGAATTTGATCAAAAATTGGCCCAAAAAACATGGAAATCGAATGGAAGACTGAATCGCGATATGACGAGACATTTTTTGTTTTTAGTAGTGTTGCATTTGAGCCGAGAAAATCGGTTACCTCGTTCGACTTCACTCGGCTCCCAAAAAGTTTTTCGATATTTCCAACTTGGTGAATCTTTTGTTTTGGTCATGATGGATCATCTTGTCATCTATTTATTTTGAATTTTGACGTTTTGGATGTTAAATAATGGAAAAAAAAACAAAAAATGGATGAAAATTTAAACTCATAAGTGGTCACTAGAAACAATTAATCTCGCCAGGAGTCTACAATCAAGTACTTGACATCGCTAGGTCGAACTAATACTTTCGTGGAAACGAGACAAGCCGAGACCATAGCTTTGACAGTTGAACGAAACTTTTCTCATTCAGTATGTTTCTCGTCAAATGTCGCTCGAATGAATCACTAGTTTTTAGAGGCTACCTTGGGATATTTTATATTTATCTTGAGAAGAATGTGACTGCTAAAAGAAACTTGCCGTGAGCATACTAAGCGAAACATAATTGCTAGTTAAATAATCATTTGAAAAAATCTTTTCCTCCTTCAATCAGAATTATAAAATGATTAGGTCGATTACTAATTTCATAACAAATATACTGCAAATTAAATTTTGTTTGTTTTTGACACCACAGATTTGAAAATAACTATTTTTTGCAATGCAAACATTTCTTCAATGTGAAAAAAGCCTTAAATCAAGAATCGTCTGATGAAGTACGCAAACTGGAACATGTTTGAAAACTTGAATAGAAAATTTCGCCCAATCGACACGAGGAAAGGAAACATAGTTGGTAAAGTTATATTTTAGAGCATAGAAATGAAGAAATGAAGTAAAGTTGAGGGGAAAATAAGAAATATAAAAAATACGGAAATGAAGTTGCAAAAGTTTCTGCGTAAAAAAGAATCACGTGAATGAATGGCTGCGCGCTCGTTCACGCCTCACGCGCTAGCTCAGCGTGAAAACTTGCAAGAGGAAGTCGTGAGTTTTCAAGCACTTCAACCACTTTGTCACAACTCCTGCACGATGGAACGGAAATACTTCCGTTCTTTGGCACTGCTGAATAAACGTAAAGAGACAAATGCAACGAGCAGAAATTTATCGTAAAGAAATTAGAAATTTGAAATGAAACTTCGTCGAAAGTTGTATATGTATAAGAAATGTACGTATGAATATATGCCAAGAACAGGGCAGGTTTGCCTCGGGCAAAAATTTTACATCGGACAACTCACTTTCAAGTTGGGAAATTTCGCAGGCTATCAAAAAGTCTGATAAGAGATACTGATACAGAAATAAATTTAAATTGGTACATGAACTAGAAAATTACCTATCAGAGAATAAGGAAACCTTTGTTCCATGTATAAAAGCAAATGCGGGATGTTCATAATTAAAAATTCCTGAAATAAGTCATTTTTTAAATCAACCCTTGAATCCGGTTTTATTTATTGAGTTTTATGCAAAAATTCTAATTAATTAATTTGTAAGAGTCTTTTTGACGATTATAAGGACTAACAATTAGTTATAATCTTCTTCAATAATTATAAATGTCATAAATTATTACGATTTTTTAGAATCCAAAAAATAATTAGACTTATTTCTTTTGCACGTAATGAAATAACCCAGGCGAAAAAACTGTAGTTATATTCTTCTTATTATAATAATGTAATAATAATAATTCCGACAATTTATCCTTTTTCTGCCTGAAAAACTTTACAACTTTTCTTTTATTGTGGTTCGTCGATATATTACGTATTCCGAATTACGTATTACGTATTTTTCAAACTTTTGTACACCACTTTTGGCCGCACTTAAGGTTGCAAATTTTGAAATATTCTGAAATTAATGTTTTTGGTCTATATGTTTAAAAATTATTGCAAATCCTTTATGCCTTCAGTTTTTGATAACAAATAATAATATAAACTCTTATTTTAGAAAATATTATTTTGATATGATGATTGAAACATACCTTTTTACTTTTTAGTATTAAAAAAAAATTAAAGCTTTTAGTAATGCCTAATTTTATTTTTTTTTACTGCTGTGAAGTAGCCTAAGAAATCAATTTTGATCTGAGATTTTTGCAAAATAAGTGAGAGAGTTCTGAGTTAACGACCGAGCTGTTGGCAGATAATTTATTGTTAGTAATTATTATCACCCACTGAAATCTTTGGAAATCATACAAAACATCAAAATAAGAATAAAAAATATTTCAAAACGTTTAAATCCCTAGAAAACTTTCAAAAATTTTGAAATCCTAGAATATCTTTCGGGATTCAAAGAAATCTTTGAAGTACCTTTAAATCCTTTGAAATTTAGTCTATTTTCTAAAGTTCTGTAGAAATTTTTAAAAATCAAGTTTAAAATGTTAGAAATCCTTAAACAATCTTTGAAACCCATTGAATTTTTGAGATTTCTTAAAAATCTTTGCAATTTGCTACAATTGCCTAAAATCTCATAAACCCTTAAAACTAATCGTAAGTTCTATAAAATTCCGTAAATTGTGAAATTCTTTGAAGTGCCTGGAAATATTGGGAAATATATACTAGAAAATTCTTTAACTTGCCTATAAGTTGATATAAATTGATATAAATGATATAAATTCGAATAAACTTATTTCTAAAATCTTCTAAAAAAGAAACTCATTCAAATCTGTAAAAACTTTTGAAGTTCCCTGAAGTAAGTTAAATCTCTTGAAATTCTTTGATATCCCACAAAAATCTAGAAATATTTTATATATCCTAAATTTGTATAAAATCTTTTTAAAACAACTTAAATTCTTTCAAATCCTTCGAAATTTGACAAGATTCTTTATTTTCTTTGAAATTATTAAAATCGTTAGAAATCCCTTGAGATAATTTGAAATCCTGCACTATAATTTAATTAAACATTGGTTCGTAGTGAATTTCTCAGGTATACGACAGAGAGACTTTCGTTTCATTTCGTTATTGATAGAAAAAAATATTTTTTACTAAACTTTGGAATTGGGATGTGGGAAAGATAATCGCAACTCCACACTCTAAATTTGAATAAGTAAAAATGCAACTAATTAAATCAATTATAACGTTTTTTCAGAGGTATTTGCATAATTTCATTTAATAAAAGTTTGAAATGCATTACATCAGTCTTACTTAAACAGAAAAACAACATTTTTTTACTGTGTCGATGACACTCTTCACAGGTAAAATTTTTTTAAATCAGTGGAAGAAGATGCTTTTTAAGAAAATAGGAGAATAAATTTCTTCATACAAAACGAACGTGGGTACCTTTCATATTAAATTATAAACGCTCTGAATTCCTAAGATTTGCGGTAAAATATTGGATTTTTTTACAAAAAATGTGAATTTTTATCCAAATAACTGATTTTAAAACAATTTACAAATTATAAATTTTCCACCAAAAACAAATATATTTTTAACAAAATTCTTAAATTTTTAAGCAAAAGAAATTTTAAGAAAGAAATTTTTAATTTTAAGAAAGAATTTTTTTCAGAATACATGAATTTTCAACTGAACAATATAAATATGCAACAAAGTTTAGTAGGAACAGCTAGATTTACCACCAATTAGTTGAATTTCCAACTAAAAAAGATCAATTTTTAATAAAATAGTTGAATTTTTTCACTAAAAAATATAATTTTTAATCAAATAGTTGTATTTTGAACTAAAAAGTAAATCAATTTTCAACCGAAAAAGGAAATAATTAATTAACAGTTAAAAAATAAAAAAATAAATGTTGAACAAAATAGATATATTTTTAAAAACATTGCTAAATTCTTTAATGAAATTATCAATTTTTAACTAAAATAGGTCGATCTTAAACCAAAAAGATAATTCTTTAACCAATAAGACTAATTTTCTGCTAGAAAATGCGAACTTTCTATTAAAAATATCAATTTTCAACAAAAACCATAAAAAATGAATTTTTATCAAAGTGTTTGAATCTTTAACAAATGAGGGGAGTAATTTTTAAATATGAAAGATTTTTTTAGCCATAAAAAGTCAAAAAGAAAAGAAAACTTCAATGAAATTTCTGAAATATTAAGTAAATGAGACAAATTTTCTTTAAAAAAGTTAAATTTTCAAAACTAAAATATGAATTTTGAATAAAAAAGTTCATTTTCAACCAAACAGTTCAATTTTAATCTCAAGAAGAAGAAGAATTGTCAACCAAAGAGGATCACTTTTCAACAGAATTGTTGAATTTTAGCCACAAAAATTTAATTTTAACCCAGTAATAAAATTTTTGACCAGAAAAACAGAATTCTTAAATAAAAATATATTAGTGGATTTTTTAATAATAAATAAATCATTTTTAACCAAAAATAGTTAGATTTTTCTATGGGGTCCTATTAATTCAGTTCGCGTTTAAGTGCTGGAAAAGCGTGAAAAAGTGTTATAAAGAGATAAATAAACAAAAGACTTTAAAGCCTGTGATAAATAAATGGAAATTTTTTATCCTATTTGGACTAAATAATACTGATTTAAACAAAGATTAAAGTTTATTCGTAATTATTTAAAAATATTAGCTTGAAAACCAGGAAATTTTACTCAAAAAATACAATTCAAATAATTATAAGGTTTCAATATTCGCAGAAAATATAAGTAAATAAAACATTTCTTTCAACCCTCACAGCATGAGATATCGGCAAGAAATCGCATTTACCTCCCAGGATATCCTGAGCATATCCCAGGAGATCCTAGGGAGATCGCTAATAATATCGTAGAAGGTGGAAATCTCGATATCCCTGGAATGTCCCAAGGATATCCCATTATATCTCAATTTCATATTCCAAGGATATTCCCAAGATATGCTAATTCAGATATATCTACTTCCAATTATATTTATATTTAATCGTATCAATAAATTAAGAAATAATTTAACAATATTAGGTAAAGCCCCCTTTAAAGCTACTTTCGGGCACATTCCATCATGGCTGTCTGTCTACGGAAACTGACGCGCGGTAATACGTGACACTTTAACAAAATTAACAATACATTAATAAGCAAATAAGATTGTGCTAGAATTTGATTGTTCTCTGGTTATATAAAAAATGTTTTTTATTGAAATTAATATAAATTGGGGTAATGACATTGATTTTAGAGGAGGACCAGTGAAAAACAAAAAAAAATTTATACAATTAGTAAAAAACTAAGGTCTAGTATATTACAAAAAGAATTTTTGAGAAGATGCAAAATTCATGGAGTGTTTTCTCAAAAGATTTTTGACATTAACAAAAAAATTATTTTTGATTTCAAAAACAAAAGAAATAAAGAAAAATTAGATATAAATACTGAAAAATTTAAAAAAGTCTCTCTTAAATTTGACTATTAAAGATTGCCATTCACAGATACAATTTTTAAATGTTAATATAAAGGAAATCATACGAAAATTAAATCAACAAGTACCTGCTTTAATTATCAAACAATGTCATGAAAAAGAAATGAAACTGAATCATAAAGGCATTAAGGATAATAAAAAACATCATCAACATTTTTTTAAGTATTCTTAAAGGGCAAGGAGATGTACAAAAGTTGTATCTTAATATTTACTCTATTCTTTTCCATGATCAACCTGGCCCCTGGTTTTTGAATATTTCTAATGTGACTACTTCACAGAAAATTATTGATATTTGGAGATTGGGTGAAGGTTTTAGTAATAAATTTGGAGAAAAAAAACTACAGTCAATTACTTGAGATCATTAAATATATAAAATCTAATATTGGTAAAATTCCAGACAGTACAGTTGACGAATTTAGATCATTTTTTATAGGTTTATCCAACGATTTCTTAAAAAATAATAATCCAAGAACGACCATAGGAAAAGAATTGAGTGATGCCTTAATTGAAATAAAAATTTTCCTAAAAAATCATCCACAATTATTGATCACGAAATCAGATATAGGTTCTATTACGATAGCAATTCATAAAGATATTTATATTAAAAAAATGTTACAAATTTTTAATGATAAGGATAGTTTTTAAATTATTCTAGATAATCTTCTAAAATGCTTCAAAAAGGTACATTTAAAATTTTAGATAATATGAGAGCCAACAAATTTTTAGAGAACAATATTGCAAGATGTGATGTTGATACAACGAGTACTCATATTCCCTTAGCTTATGGCCTGGTTAAAGCACATGAAACAGACTATCACTTACTACCAGTTATTTCAAGAATAGGCTCTCCTACTAGAAAACTGGAAGAGTTATTAAATAATATTATTAAAAAATCAATAAAAATGTCTAATACATCAATAAAATATAGTTATATCTTTTTAAAATTAATTAAAAATGTAATAGTACCTTTAGATCACATTTTTGTGTATTTGGATGTAGTAGCTATATTCCCAAATATAGCTTATGAATGAGTTGAAATTGCTATAATTAGTGTTGGTAATTGATTATTATCACCACAAAAATTCCCAAAAAAACAATTTCTAGATGCTATTAAATATGTTTTTTATTCTGTCTATTCCAAATTTAATAATAATTTCTATAAACAAAAGTTTGGAACTCCCGTAGGCTCAGTTTTGTCTTCAATTTTAGCAGAAATTGTTATGGAAGAGTTAGAGAATAAAGTTTTCAAGACAATTGGTTTTAATATTGATTTTTCTGCTAGATATGTTGATGACTCAGTTTTTATTGTTTATAAGAATAAAGTTGAGACTCTCTTAAATACTTTCAATAGCATACACCCAAGAATACAATTCACAGTTGAAATTAAAACTGAAGGGAAATTACATTTTCTTGATATGACCTTAATTAAAACTGAAGAGAGGCAGATAATCACAGATTGGCATAGGAAAACTATTTGTTCAGGAAAAACACTTAGTTTTCTTTCCAATCACTTTAATCAAAATAAGATAGGAATTGTTATAAACCTAATTGGTAGATCCGTCAAATTGTCAAATCCTATTTTTCATGAAAGTAATATAGAGCTATGTAAACAAATTTTATTGCTTAACCAGTATCCTATTGATTTTATTAAAAAACATGTGCATAACAGGATAAATTATATTAAAAACATCAATAACAAACAAAATAAAAGAAATAATGAAGAATATAATACTTTTAACACTATTGTTCTTCCATATTTTGGTAAAATCTTGAAAATCTTGAAATCAATGTTAGGTAGATCAGGTTTGAATACCATATATAGAATTCCTTTTAAGGGCAATATGATCGTAAAATTAGGAAAAGATAGATATGACGCGCTAGACAAAACAGATGTAATTTATAAGCTTAATTACAAAAACTGCAATGCTGTATATATTGGGCAAACGCGAAGAACACTTAGACTTAGAAAAGACGAATATGAAAATAATTTTCATAGAAGTCCTAGATATCAGTTAGTCCTCTCTAAGAATAAAATTACACATGATCACGATTCTAATTGGAATGATATTAAAATCCTGTACCATGAGAGAAATCAGAAAAAGAGAGAATTCATGGAGATGTGTTTTATAAAGAGGGAAGGAGATAGAGCCATTAATTTAAAAAGAGATATTTTAAGATATAACAAAGTATGGGATAGAGTCATTAATTGGATGTAAGTAATTGAATGTAATTTTTTATTCAAAAATTAACGAACTTTAGAACAATCAAAATCTCACTAAAGATATAGACTATATTAGAGTCAATCATATTTTACATAATATGCATTGGAATATTTTCTTTTCAGGTTACATCACCCTTTTGTTGTACCTTCAGTTAGTCCTATAAATTACTCCCTGATGAGGAGGTCTAAATTGGCCTCGAAACATGTTGGTCCCCAATTAGTATAAAAAGGACGGAAAAAGGGAAAAAGTGAGATGTTGGTTTTGGTTGACTTTTGCCATTTTTCTCCCTCTTTAATCTATATTGTTGATATTTATGTCTCTAATGAGCTGAAAAGTGAGATAGTTTAGAAATCTATTTTTTAATGAAGGAATCTCTTCGATGCTCTTTTGCATGAAATTAATTCTTGAGAAAATGGATTATTTTACATTCTTAAATAAAAAAAAGTCAGCAATTTCTCGAATCTTCAAACCATATTATAATCAATTGTCGTTTGTATTATACAGACAAACGCGGTACATATTAGTTTGATTTTTCTTTACCATAAAAACTGATTTTGCCGTTAAAAAGTGCGATATCTAAACTGTGTAATTTAGATTTTACAGATACAATAACAGCCAACTTAAAATTTTTTTAAAGTGACTTATGTTTATTCGCGGTAATAATTTGTTGCTAATTATACTGAGATAGGATTTTGAAAGAAACCGAATATTCGAGATTTGTGCTAAGTGGGTTTTTGTCAAACGGATGTTTTTGAATCTTGATATTTTCAGGCATTCCACATATTTGAATAAATATGCATTTCGGAAATAAAATTGTGTATATCCACGGAATATGCCACGGATATCACGGAAGATTTTTGGGACATTTTTTAGAATATCCCATATCCTGCCGAGATATTCTAGAGATATGCTTAGGATATCCTTTTTTTATGAGGGATTAAATTCGTTTGTGTAGGATTATTTATATTAAAAAGGTTTAAAAAATATGTAACTGTGAATTCGTATAGTGCGCGTGCATATAGCAAACATTACTAATTCAATCAGTATATTTATACTACTTATCAGTAACTGTACTCTAGCTAATGCAATTATTAGAATTTAACTTAAAATCAATTATTTTTTACTAATATAAATATAAACACTGTACTAATATAAATATAAACACTGTTCTTTAACTGTAAGTACAGGCCACCAAATTCCAATATTCCAATTTGAACGTTTATAAATTTGCAAGCATTCGAATGAAGTTTCAGAAATTAGCTTTACCAAATTTTTAATGCAATTATGATTGGGTCGAGTTGACTGCTTATTGAATTATACTGATTACAATTGACTCTGTGGGTCTATTAATAATCAGGCATTATTATGCACAATGTTGAGATACACAACTCTCCCTCGTCATTGTCGCTAGTCAAAACGCGATGAACTTCCGTTTGGCATTAATCGATCATGTAACAGCGTGTGCGAATTCGTCCCGTTTATCCGAGAGACAAATCACGCGATACATTTACTTCGATCGAAACTCCAGTAATTCACGTTGATTACGTCGCTCAATAGGCTGCAGTTATATGACTTATAGACTGTTATCCGTTACGTCAGCAAACCGCGGAGAACAAACCTTTTGCCCTTCTTTCACTCCAACGTATTATTTTTCACTAATGCATCTCTCGAGAAAGTATGGCAAGCCGTTTTACTTTTTAAATGATTAAAAAAAATGATGTGTCATATTGATGAATCAAATAAAAATGAACTTTACCATTTTTTCTAATTATGGAGTGGCATAATTTTAATTCGTTGCATTCAAATTATGCTGTGACATAATTATAATTCGTTTTATATTTATTATACTTTGACATGGTTTACCTCGTTGTTCCATTACGTCGAATGCAAACAATTAAAATTATGTCTAAACATAATTTTAATTCGTTTCATTTTCATTATATTTGAATATGGTTTTATCTCGTTGCTCCACTATGTCAAATGCTAATTTTAATTCGTTGTATGAAAAGTATATTGTATTAAAATTATGTCACAACATAATTTTAATTTATTTCATTATCACTATACTTGGAAAATGTACTTTTTACATAAATTTCTTAATTTTTTTTTAATGCTAGACTCTTGGAACCTTTGATAACATTAGAATTTGTTTTGAAGTTACGTTATGGGCTGAAATTTTGGTACCGCAGATACCAAATCTTGAAACATGGGAACTTAAGACACCTCAACTAAGTATGGAATACAATGGGGGATATAGGGATTGTCCTGTGTGACCTGCAATGAAAGAAAAAAAACCGATTACAGACTTCACAGCCTAAAATTATCCCAAAACATGGAAAATAGGGTAATTTTTCGCGAAAATAGGAGAATAACAAAGGAATCAATTATTTTAAATAAAATGAATATATAGGTACCATTGTAAATTCAATATGAAGCGCTTATGATTTCAACTCTAAATATATTGCATTATCAACAAAATATTTAAAAATTTCAACCATAAAATATTAAACTTCAACAAAAAAGATGAATTATCAACGAAATAGTTAAATTTTCAAGCTAAAGAGATAAATGTTTTAGAAAAGAGTTCACTATTAAACTACCCTAGAAATATTGTCCCGCAAGATCGACAACCTTCTTTCCCAGATTCCAATATAAATGAAAGCGAAAGAATTAACTTCATTTAAAGTTATGCCTGTAAATTTATTTAAACTTCTTTGATGTACGTTTTAGTTTCGTTTTTACATTGTCATCCGAATGAGAAGGTATTAGTTTTATGTAACATTTCACTTTGTCGTTTTTCATCAAATCTCTTAATTTTGAGACCTTCTGAGTCACAAAAAATGATTTTTACGAAGGTGTCTGTCTGTCTGTAGTCTGTAGACTATATATATTAATTAAATTTATATTATAACTATTCATGATATGCATTAGTATTTAAACAAAGGATTTTTACTGTCTTATTTTTATCATTAAAAATGGGCATTCGATCGAAATAAACATTATTATTAAACATTTTACTGCAACTTGCGTCGTTTTGCCATAAATCTAATTTGTTTATATTCAATGAATATGTAATTTAGGGGAAAAATTTTGGTAAGTAAAATGTTATTGTAGTTTATAGCAAACTTGTAGATATTGTTTAATTAAACAACTTTAGTGTATTAATTGTAGTTCGCACCTTGTGGTGTTTTTTGAAAGATTTAGGTTTTTAATTTTAAATGTTATTTTTTACGAGATAAAAAAACTGCACATCTATGGAAAATATGGTCCCGTTCAAATTGACTGAAACTGTAGTATAATGTTGTTTTTAATATCCTGATCAAATAAAGTCCATAGACACTGGGACCACAAAACACCAGGTTTCGAGATAGGAGGGATCAAACGTCACTTTTCATGGACGCGAGAGAAGTTCCACGGACCCTCAGGGATCATGCCAAACTCTCTATTCTTTTTATATTTTGTAGTTTGAGACCCCCCAAATAATAATACCCATGCCTGAATGTCGAGAAAAGGATACTTGTTCGTTGGAGTTGTACCAAAGTTAACGTTTCATGCATAATCGAGGAATTCCAAGGACCCTCTAGGACTGTTTGACATCGCGTTCAGGGATCATGCCGAACTCACTGTCCCTTGGATATTTTTTAACTTGGGATCCCCTGAACAATAATATGAATGTGAAAAGGTCGACGAAAGGATACTTTTCTGTCGGAGTTGCATCGTATGTCGCTTTTCATGCAGATGAGAAGAGTTACAGCGACCACAGAGGACTGTTTGGCACCACGCTCAAAGATCATGCCGAACTCTCTGTTCCGCTGATATTTTGTATTTTAGGGTCCCCTGATCGATAATATCTAGAACTGAAGCTTAAGAGATAGATAGTTTTTTGTCGTTGTTGCATCGTGTGTCAGCTTTCATGTACGTATTCCATCTAATGAAATAGGTCCTATTAACTACAACTTCAAGACTAAAGAAGAAGTGTGTCTGGGGGTAGTCTAACTACTGTAAAAAAATAATTGGTAGTTTTTGGATTAGGCTAACACAATCTGAATTTGATTAAACATCACCAATTATGTACGTATTTATTCAAGCTAATTAATAAGCACCTATTAACCGTTTCGCCAAGACTGTAATATTGAGTGGGTGCCTGTGGGTTGTTTACCTTCCGTAAAAAAGTTAATTAGGGCTTTTCGCATTATGGTAACATAAACTGAATTTAAAGTCACATTACCAAGGGCATAATTCCTCATTAAAACTAATTAATCATGTCTTACCAACTACGTCGTCAAGACTTAGGTATGCAAAAGGTTTACGGGATAGTTTAACTACTATAATATGTTAATTGGTAGTTTTCGGATCAGACCTACACAAACTAAACGTGATTAAACATCAGTAAGTGCGTACCTACTTATTCAAACTAATTAATCAGTTCCTGTCAACTGCAGGTGACGGACAACTGTGCACGGAGTACCCGTGCCCGAGCCCATATGTGCCCACCGTTGGCCATAGGCGCAACTGTGCACGTTGTTGGCCACAAGCACAACTGTACACCAAGTCATCTGTGCACGTCTACATTTCAACGTGCACAGATGGGATGCTCCCAACTGAGCACGTCTTAATGTCGACTAAATGTCTAAATGACTAAATAAAATAAAAAATAATATAATATGACTAATTTCTACGTGCACAGATGGAACCCTACTAACGGTTAACGTGCACAGATGGGAGACTCCCATCTGTGCACGTCGAAATGTAAACGTACACAGATGACCCGATGCACAGTTGTGCATGTGGCCAACAACGTGCGCAGTTGTACCTGTGGCGTTCGACGAGCACCCTTCCCGTCAATTACGTCGTCTAGACTAAACTACGGGGATGGTATGCGGGGTAGTTTAACTACTATATATAACAAATGTTTGATTGGATAAAAGCGAGTTGATTCCCTTACGTATATTTTCTTTTTACAACAACATCAGCCCTACATTACATCCATAACCTCATCAAGTTTTAATTTAATTTCAAAATATACACGTAATATTTTGTTTTAGATTTTAGACATCGGTGGCTTGCAATAAAGGAGGCTTTGTAGCCATGGCAACCTGCTTGTCAATTTCCAAACTGTTTACATTATGTATGTCCTATTGGGCTCGTGGATTAACGATGAGACATCTGGTGGCCGGGAGCGAACGAAACAATATGGCGTCCGTGTAGGGCA
>JAAAKG020074363.1:0-17135 GCA_010014905.2 Druon quercuslanigerum
GTACATATTTTGAATAAATTTTATATTTCGTAACAAATCGTGGTTTGACTCATTTCAACAACAACCACAATTAAACATACTTTTTTTTAAGAACTTATTTTTTGTGGTAGGAAATTCAATTACTTTGATCAAAGTTAAGCTAATTTGTTAAAAATTCTTTTTTGTTGTTGTTGAAAATTCATCTTTTTGGTCGAAAATGTAACTATTTTGTTGAGAATTCATTTTTATAAATTAATTCTTCCAACTAAAACTTTAACTATTCCTTTTTTTGTTAGGAATTGATCTTTCTTAGTTGAAAATTCATATAATTTGTTGAAAATTCGTCTGTTTTCTTAGAGAATTCACTAAATAAATTGTTTAAAATTCAACAATTTGGTTGAAATTTTTTTTCTTTTTTAAACAAAACTAATTTTTTTTTAATAAAAATTTAACTATCCTATTTGTAATTAAAAACTTATCCTTTTAGTTAATGATTCTCGTTTCTTGGATAAATTCGTTTTCTTTATTTAAAATTAAAAATTCATGATTCAAATATCAACTAGTAAATTTTTTGTTAAGAATTCATTCTTTTTTAATTGCAAATTCAACTGCGTGATTGAAAGTCAGGGTACTTTATCACAAATTAATTTTTTGGTTGAAGATTCGTCTCTGTTTGAAAATGTAACTTTTTTTAAAAATTAATATTATTTATTTTTAAATTAATTTTTTAACGTGAAAATTAGCGAATCTATTTTCTCTTCGAAATTGATCTTTTTTAGTTGAAAATTTAACTATTTTGTCAAAAGTTCATACATTTTGTTGAAAATTAGTCTTTTTTGTAAGAAAATAATTCGTTTTCGTTAAAAATTCAACGATTTGGTTACAAATTTATATTTTGGGTTGAAAGTGCAATTTTTTAACTTTAAATTTTAGGATTTTAAAATATTTCAAATTAATTTTGAAATATTAATTTTATTTAAAAGAATTTATGGAGAAAGTTACGAATGCTGAAGAAATTTCCTGCGCCTGTTGAAGAGCAGATGAAAATACTTCGCTGTTAGGAGATTCATAGGTTCAATATTTATAGTTTTATTAACTTTAAGACAAAAATGCAATTTAACGAACATTTTGTTCAGAAAATGTAGATGTAGAAATTAATATGAAATAATTTAATCATTCAGAAGACAGTTGTATATTAAAAAAAATAGACCGATGGACGAATTTTCTATCCTAATGGACGAAAGTTTTAAAAAAACAGTGGAATAGGGTTGTTTCACGATTTTAGATGAAATAATTTTTTAATACATGCATTTAATCAGAACCGAAGGTGCGTTGTAATTTTTTTTTCTGTTGAGTTGTTCAACAGAAAAAAATTATTAAATATTTGGATTAACTGTCAGTTGTACGTTGAAGAAAAGCAGTAAGTACAATTATTAACACATTTTAAAATCGTACATATTTACGAATTGTTCAGTAAACATGACGATATTTAAGTACTTTTTCAATTAATTCTTTATAAATACCATAAATATATCAATTTTCGGTAGATGTCCGCTATTGGCTTTTACGAAACCCTCCTTTAACATTTTTTTAAACAATATTTTGCGATTTATATTTTCGATGTGCACATAAGCAAAACATCGGCACAGAAAAATATATTTGAGAATCACTGACACATGAGCTGTGAATGGTGGAAAATCCGACCTCTTTGACGTCAAATGGGTCCTCCAATCGACATCGTTATAAAAAATTCATATTTCAACATTAAATTAAAAATAGTAAACAATATGTAAAAAATATTTTATGGGAGTTTTGAAAATTAGTCTTTTTTATGCTGTATGATCCATTTATTGGAAAAAATTATATCTGAGTTTGGAAACAACCCTATTTTCAACCAAAACAGATACTTTTTTAACAAAATACTTGGAAGAAAAAGAAATCATTTAAATTTTTCAATTTTCAGGCAAAATGACCAATTTCCTATCAAACTGAATTTTTTTCCGAAAATATGAACTTTCAATCAAAAAATTCATTTTAAACCAAACAGCTGAATTTGAACCAAAAACGATCACTTTTCAATAAAAATGGAAAAGTTACATATTAACTAAAACAATTTTTTTTTAAAGTACTTCAACTTTCACCCAAGTGGTTGAATTTGCAACTGTAATGATCAATTTTTAAAGAAAAGTTTTAACATTCTACAAAAGAGATGAGTCATTTACTAAAATGATAAATCATCAACTAGAATACTTGAACTTTTAACAAAAAAAAATATTTAAAAAAAAACAACTTTCAAATAAAGAGATGAGTTTTCCACTATAATTCGACCAATTTACTATTCAACCACAAAATTGCAAGTATTACTTCAAGATTAAAAATACTTAAAGAATTTATTTTTTTACTTCTGTGTTCTCTATATAAGCATAAACAATGCTTAGTTACCATTTTTTATTGTCTAAAGTAATTTTTAATGGTATAAACAAATGCATATCGTAATCGCTTCGTGCTCTAAAAACTTCGTTCCTTTACCAAAATTAATCCAAAATTTGTCGGAAGCAAATAGCATGTACGGCTTTTTGATATTTGATAGCAAATGTTAATTTTTTTTATAAATTTTATTCACAAATAGACATTTTAATCAATTTTCAAACAGAAAATTTTGTTTTTTCAACGGATTAAATGTTAAATTACTGAATAAAATTTTTCGCTAATGATACTTTACCAAGCAGCAATGTTATTTTTTGTTATGAAATCTACTGCCAGAGACTCAGAAAGGACCTTATTAGTATGGAGACTTAGTCATATGACAATATTTGTCATTTACTCAAATAAATGTTATTTAGTTTTTAAAACGGAAATTACTCTAAAAAACTTGGAAAAATGATTCCCTTATGATACTTTAGCAAAGAATCTTATTTTTTTATTAATAATTTTATAAACAAATTTACAACTTGACTACTTAACAACAAGTGGATGTCGATTTTTTTACGAAATCCACTACCAGTGAGCCAGAAAAGTCCCTATTAATTAAAAAA
This sequence comes from Druon quercuslanigerum, assembly GCA_010014905.2. Lineage (NCBI taxonomy): Eukaryota > Metazoa > Arthropoda > Insecta > Hymenoptera > Cynipidae > Druon > Druon quercuslanigerum. The sequence continues at coordinate 3,015 of JAAAKG020074363.1, forward strand.
CTTTGTCAGGTGAAACAATTTGTTATTTAATTAAGTAAATTCTATAAACAAATAAATATTTTCAACCAGCAGATTTAATTTTTACAACGTTAGTAACTTTTAAAAACTAGATTAAGTCATTCTCTTTTGATACTTTACAAAGAACAATAATTTTTTATTTTTAGAACAATTTTATAAACACATCTTGACTACTTTACAACAAATAAATGTAGATTTTTTTTCAAAATCTATCTTTCAACCAGCAGATTTCTTTTTTTCAACGGATATAACTTTACACTTTGCCATATACCTTTCTTATGTTATATTATCAATTAGCTATAATTGTTTTTTTATAAAAAAAATTTAATAAAAAATCCGGGATTTCGTAATTTTTGAAAACTTTTTCTTCAAACAATTTAAATTTTTGTATGAAGCTTTAACTATAGTGTTTGTGCTTCTGAATGCAGTGTTCTTTCAAACTTTACCCTGTATTTTATTCTTTAAATTCAATTCATTTAAATAAATAACAAGTTTTGTCGCCTGATGAAGTCTACTAATAAATAAAATTGGTTTCGTAAAAAAACTACGTCCATTTATTAACAAGTAATCAAGTTGTGAATTCGTTTATAAAATTGTTTATAAAATAAATATTCATAGATGTCTGATAAAGTATCATAATCGAAGGATTTTCCAAAATATTTCTAAATTTATTCGATTAAAAAAATTAAATGGTTGCAAATTGAAGAAAATATGTATTTGCCTCTGAAATACATTTAAATAAAGAACAAATATTGTCACCTCAAAAACCCTTGTAATTAACATTTGCTAACAAGTAATCAAGTTTTTAATTTGTTTATTAAATTGCCTATAAAACAAATAATTATTATTGGTAGATAAAATATCATTCACTACCGATTTTTTCAGTTTTTAGATCGTGAAATGGCTAAGATATGCATTTAGTTATTATATTTGTTTATAAATTTAACAATTACTTTTGATTTTTTTAAAATAAAAATTAAGCATTACTTAAGGTATTTCCCGAGCAAACAATTGAAAATAAAGCCTCCTCGTATTTTTAATCTTTAAATAGCACTTTTACTTTTATGATAATAAAAAATGAACAAAAATGTATTATTGTAACAATAAATAAAAGAGATTTGAGATTTTATCCTGAAACTATGAGTGAGGACCTACATTTTATTTTATACTGAAATTACAAATAAGGATTAATATTTTAGGCTAAAATATGACTACTTTCAAAAATTGTTTAAAAGGATTTTGAAAACTTCCAAAAGTGTTTACGGATTTCAAAAACTTTAAAAGGATTCGAGGATTTGCAAAATGCTTGTAGACAAGATTTCAAACATTTTACAAAGATTTCGGAAATATCACAAATATTTTTAAACTTTTAGAAGATTTTAAGTATTTTAAATATTTATCAAAGTGTACAGAACACCAGATGTCACAAATTTCAAAATATTTCACAGGCAAAGATAAAAGAATGATTTCACAAATATTTCAAAGATTTCAAAATACAGTGAACCCTAGAGATAGGGCCCCCTGATATAGTCCTTCCGAAAATTGACGCCGGGCCGCAAGTAGGAGTTTAAGGGGCTGCGCGGGATAAGCGGCGGTCGCTCAAGCGTGAATAAACAGAGGCGTTTTATACGAAACGGCACTCATCTGGATAATTGTGCCGCCGAGTGCAAGAACAAGCCCGTGGCACGAACACGCGTAAAAGTATTGTCCGCGCGTCTCAAAAATAGAAAATTGTCAAAATCAAAAAATCAATTTAAAAAAATGTAGAATTATAGAGAATAAGGAAATAAAACTTTTTCCTTTAGAATTTTTTTCAATCGTTTATTTTTAATAATAAAAGCGAAATATCGAATAAAAGTTGCTCTCAAATTGAATTAAGTTTTAAAACTTTAATCGATCTAACTCGGCTAAATGTTATTGAAATGAGTCCATATTTATAGGACATATTCAAAATACTATAGTGGTGCCTGAGAATTCATGCAAAAGTTAAAAATCGCTCATTGATTAATAATACTTAATTGTAAAATGAGGTAAATTTTTAGCGGCGAAATCAAGAAAACACAATTATCATGAATTCTTAGGCATCGCTATAGTATTTTGAATAAGTGCTATAAATATGGGTTCATTTCCATACTATTTAGCCGAGTTACAACGATTTAAGTTTTAAAACTTAATTAAATCAGAAAGAAACTTATATTCGGTATTTCGCTTTTATTATTAAAAAGAAACGTTTGGCAAATAAAAATTCTGGTCGAAAAAGTTGTATTTCCTTATTTTCTACAATTCTAAATTTAAAAAAAAAAATTTTTTAGATTTTGAAAATTGTCTATTTTTGAGACCCGCGGATTATACCTTTACACGTGTTCGAGCGTCTGACTGGTTCTTGCACCCGGTAGCTCAATTCCCCACCTACTCCATCCTCAAAAACCGGCCCAGTCTCAGAGTTTCACTGAATTTAAAATATTTTTCAAAGATTTCACAAAGATTTAAAAAAGGGTACATCAGATTTCAAAGATTTCAAAACATTTTTATTTTTTTTAACGATCTCACATAAGTTTAGAAGATTTAAAAAAATGTGAATTTTAAATGATTTGAAATAAGTTTAGAAGATTTTAAAGATTTCAAATATTTTAATGATTTCAAACGTATACAAAAGATTTTACAAAGATTCCAAAGATTTCATCAAAATTGCATGAAGATTTTAAAAAAATAAAAGATTTTTAAATATTTAAAAAAGGGTACAAAACCCCAAATTTTAATGATTTCAAAAAATTTCAAAGGTTTCAAATAATTTCAAAATGTTTAGAATAATTCAAAAGATTTCAAACATCTCAATGTTTTAAAACAAATTCAAAAGATTTGAAAAAGATTTCACAAAAAATTTTAATAATCCATAAGCATTTCAAAAGATTTCAAGAATCTCCAAGATTTCAAAAAGGGTACAGTTCTCCAAAGTACAAAATATTTTTAAGATTTTAAGCAAGTTCACATTTTTAAGAAAATTTCCAAATTTTTCACGAAAGTTTTAAATATTCCAGTGATTTCAAATAAATACAAAAGATGTAGGAAAGATTTCATTTAGCCTCTTTGCAAAGATATCAAGAATTTCAGGACAATTTAAAGGTTTTAACCATTTCAAAATGTTTCAAAAAACTTGAGAAGATTTAAAAAGATTCTCATGATTTCAAACGATCAAAAAACTTTTTTGGCAAACAAGGATTAAAGAAATATTTCAGATATTTTAATATGTTTAAAAAATTGTCAAAGATTTCCAAGAATTCAAGGATTTCAATGATTTTACACAAATTTTAAAATATTTTACGAAAACTTCAAGACTTCACAAAGATTTTAATTAATTCAAAAGATTTCAACGAATTCACAAAGATTTCAAAAGATTAAAAAATATGCAAGGATTTCAAAGACTTTACAAAGATATAAAAATATTCCCAAAAATTTTCCAAAAACGATCTAAGTTTGCAAAAAATTAGGAATTTGTTTATTTATGATTCTGCTTTGTTTAGTAATGATTGGTCAATAAAAAACTAAAGTTACCATCGTATACATTAATGTACACTAACAATCAGTTATTTGATTATTTTATTTAAAAAAAGGAGACCTGAAAAAACTTGATTTCTTGACCTGGAAAACCTGGACACCCTGTAAAAGGAAAACAGTTATAGTAAAACAGAATAGCTGTCAGCTATTCCGAAAGGCGACTTTAAGGAATACTTTCAAAAGTGAAAGAATCGCTGCAAGAAGGTTGTGGCGTCCAAAGAGCAGTCATTTGAAAGGAGATATTATCGCCATTGTCTGCAGAATTAACTTTTACTCCTGGTACACCATAAGGTCGGATATTTTCCTGTCAGACCTCTTATATTGTAATACTAAGAGATATAAAAAAAACAATACTGACCCCATCTTATGGCTTTCGACGTTGTTGAGAGAAAATGATTCCGATTCAATTTCGCTGGGCCAGAATACCGCTCTGTATAATAAGGCCCCAATTAAGGATCCACCAAAAGGACCAAACCAAAATATCCAATGATTTGCCCAATAATTATTCCATAATGCAGGGCCCAATGAACGAGCCGGATTCATCGAGCAGCCAGTATATGGAACGACTCCCAAACATATGGCAGTGACTGTTAGACCACTTTTTATTGCACTGGAATCACCATACTTTGAATTGCGTGCATCCCATGCTCCACATGTCATGAACATCAACATCCCTGTTGCAAGGATCTCTGCAATAAGTCCTTGAATCACTGAAATTTGATTGTGAACATCGGTCACGCAAAATGATGACGTCGTAGATGCATCTCCATTGTGTAAAAGAAAATCAGGTGTAACTGCCTAAAATAAAAATGTATTGTTATTAAAGGTGTACGTTTAAATGAATAGGATATATTTAATGTCCCAATATTTCGGGTTGACATATTCAATGTTTAACTATAGGACTGCAAAATAGATGTTAAAAGTTAGCTTCTTTGTTACAATTTACAGGATTATTATCACTATCATGTGACCAAAATATTAACAACCGTCATTTTTGTAAAAGTGTACATAAAACATGAAACCATCGCAGCTCCCTTATTCCTCTCTTTCTTTTGTTGTGACGTTTTTGTCAGCTGGTGCTGAAAATTCGATAACGAACATGGGTCATTTCCCGAAGTCAAGGAGAACTATGAGAGGCCTCGATCGCGTAACAGAAACAATCGTCGAGAATATGAAGTTCCAGTATATGCGACACTTCTCATTTTCGACAATTGACTTTATTACCCTGTTTATATATTTTTTCTTTTAACTCGCCTCTCCATCGCTCCTCCATATAAATATAATTTTATATTGTCATCAATGGAACAATGAATGATGAGTTAAAACTATTTGATACTAGTATAAGAGTAATTTTCATTAAATTTTTTAGGCATTTTTTTACTCTATTATGGGAGGAAAATGGATGTTAAGAGTTAATATCCCAATATTTAGGGTTGACATATTCAATTTTTAACTATAGGACTGCAAAATAGATGTTAAAAGTTAGCTGCTTTGTAACAATTTACAGAATTATTATCACTATCATGTGACCAAAATATTAACAACCGTCATTTTTTCAAAAGTGTACATAAAACACGAAACCATCGCAGCTCCCTTATACCTCTCTTTCTTTTTATTTTCCTTTGTTGTGACGTTTTTCTCAGCTGGTGCTGAAAATTCGATAACGAACATGGTTCATTTCTCGAAGTGAAGGAGAACTATGAGAGGCCTCGATCGCGTAACAGAAACAATCGTCGAGAATATGAAGTTCCAGTATATGTGACACTTCTCATTTTCGACAATTGACTCTATTCCCCTGTTTATATATTTTTTCTTTTAACTCGCTCCTCAATCGCTCATCCATATAAATATAATTTTATATTATCATCAATCGAACAATGAATGATGAGTTTAAACTATTTGCTACTAGTATGACAGTACTTTTCATTAAATTCTTTAGACATTGTTTTTTAATTTTAGAAAATTCATGTAATTTGAGATTATATTAAATAGAAAATTAACTTAACAGACTCGGCGCCGTCCATGTACTCTTTTCCCTCCATTTAATTAATTCTTATTTTTCACTGTTTTCAAGAAACCTCCCTTTTTTCTTGTTTTTTTCACTTAAATTTCAACTGAATTCATTTCGTTTGGTTAAAACAACAGAACAAAACTGTTTGGTTACAAACTCATCTTTTTTTGTCAAAAATTCAACTAACTGGTTGAAAAAACATATATTTTATTCTTAATTCGTCTTTTTTGGTAAAAAAATAATCTTCTCAGTTTGAAAATTCATCATTTTTATTAAAAGTGCAACTGCTTGGTTGAAAAAATTGCAGTTTAACGATTCTTTCAACTTTTTCTTTGTGCAAAATATTATTGAAAGTTATTTTCTCTTTTCTTCATTATTTGGCATTGACAATTTTAATATTTTATATCACAAGAAAATTAAAATTGTTTAGATATAGAAGAAATTTTTTCCTTCATGTCCGGAAAATATAAAACATTTATTTTGCAAAATTAAATGTGCATGACTTGCCAGTCAAGTTTTCGAAATTTATCTAGTTTGAACAAACATTCGACTACTTGGTTAAATATTTAATTATATCGTTGAAAAGGGAATGGTTTTGTTAAAAAATCATATTTTTTATAACAAAAATCCAACTTTTTGGTGGAAAAATGCACTACTACTACTACGCTTTCTAAAAATAAATCTTTTGTTTAAAATTTAACTATTTTGTTTAAAATCCGTGTTTTTGGTCATTTTATAAGTAAAAATGTAACCATTCTATTTCTTATTGTAAATTCATTTTTGGTTTAGTATATAAATATTTTGTTGAAAAGTCATCTTTTTAGGTAAATGAACTTATTTTATGACATTGATATTTTTGCGGTGACAATTCAACTCTTGTGAAAAATTTATTTTTTATCGTTGGAAAAGTAACAATTCGCTTAAAAATTTTAATATTTATTAGAAAATTTAACCATTTTGTTGAAAATTCGATTTCTTGTTGTTTCAAAATAATTTTTTTAATTTAAAATATAGCCATTACATTTTTTGGTTAAAAAAAATCTAATTTCTAGCTGAAGATCTCTATGGTTGAAAATAATTCTAATTTGGTTTTTATTTCAAATATTTTGTTGAAAATTCGTCTTTTTACATTGAATTCAAATGCTTTTAATTAAAAGATAGAATATTTTTGTGATTGAAATATTAACTATTACATGTATCTTTGAGCATTTTTTTTTTTTGAAACTCAACTAATTGGTTTAAAGTCTAACTATTTTGTAAAAAATCATTTTTTGTCGAAAATTTATCTTTTTGGCTTAAAAATTCGACAATTTGGTACAAATTTGAGTTACTTATTCACAAATTAAACTATTTATTTCATAACTTAATTTAATTTAAAATTCTTCCTTTATAAGGTGAAAATTCAACTATTTTGAAAAAATTAATGTATTTTCTTTTAAACTTCTTCTATTTGGTTCGAAAATTAATATTGTTTATTGAATTTTCACCATTTTGTTTGAGGATTCAATTATGTTGTTAAAAATTCGCCTTGTTTCGTCGAGTTAAACTAGTTCATAATTTTCTTTGTGAACATTAGTTTTCTTAACTAAAAATTTAAATATTCCATTTTTGGTTGTAAAATTAGCCTTTTTAGTTGAAGATGTTACTATTTGGTTAAAAATTCACGTATTTTGTTAAAAAATCGTCTTTTGGTAGAAAATCAATATTCTTGTTTGAAAATTCATCTTTACAGGTTAAAAATTCTGCTATTTGGTAAAAAAAATGCAATAATATATAGGGGCGTCAAATGTTTCTCATTTAAAAAATTGACATTACCGGTCGATATTTTGTCACTTTTGAATTAATTATTAGAAATTTTTGAATGAAGAAGATTAAGTTTCGATTTCACATTTAAACTCTTTGGGAGTCAAAGTTTATAAAAAAAACTTCAAGCTAATAAAAAATGTTGTGGATGACGATTATTTTCTTATTCTTATTTTACAATAAAATATAAAAAATTGCCTTACCTTCAGTAAACCGTAACCTAGAATTCCCCCAATCATCTGAGCAATTATGTAAATTATTGCAAATGGTAAAGATTTTTTTCCAAGAACAATTGCACCAACGGTAATAGCTGGATTGATATGAGCACCTGATATATGTCCAATACTCTGAAAAATATATATTTGAACAAATTAAAATGTCTGATACAGAAAAAATAAATAACGTCCCGAAACAAATCCTAATGGAAATAAATTGTAAATGTTCAAATGACGACTTGAAATAGAAAGTAATAGAAAGGCTGCTTTTTGAATTAATTTAAATTGAATTCGATTGAAAAACTTTAGATACTTAAAAAATAAACATAGACTTAACCAGAAATAGCATAAACGTAAAAAAAACTTTATAAATATTCAGTCAAATAACTGGATAAACTATTTCATATTTTCCAAATGGAATAATAAATTTAAAGAAATTAAACTTTGAATTAAATAAAAAAAAAAATTTAGCACCAAAAATATGTATATTTGTACTCAAATATAATTTTTATTTAATAAATGGAAACTTTGCTCTAAGACAAACATCAGCTTGAAATAAAGGAACCCAACAGTTGTGTATGATTGACTTCAAAATTACGCCATTTAAAAAATTTGAAATCCTAATATTTCAAATATGAATTCTTCGCACATTTCTTTAAAAATTTTAGGTTTATCATTTGGCTAACAAATAAATTCCAAAATTTCCAAATATAAAATTCCAGAATTTCAAAATTGAGTTCTTCACAAACTTAATTACAAATTCGAAATTTATCAAGTGGCAAAAAAAATAAAAATAAAAGCCAAAATTATCCAGTTTAGCAAATTTGAAATCCTAATATTCCTAAATTTAGTTCTTTGCAAATTAATTAAACAATTATAGGCTTATCAATTGGCCAAACAAAATTCAAATTAACCAAATTTTAAATTAAAATAGTTCAGAATTACCATTTTTACCAAATTTGAAATTTATTCAGTTGCTAAACCAACAAATGTCAAAATACCCACATTACCAAATCTAAAATCCTAATCTTTCAAAATTGGCATCATTGCAAACTTATTTGGAAATAATAGGTTTATCAATTTTAAAAAATTATAACTTTACCAAATTTGATCTTCCAATAGATATTCCAAAAATTGGATTAATTTCCCATTTATTCAAAAATTCTGAATATATCAAGTGGAGAATGAATCAATTTGAAAATTACACTTTTTAACAAATTTGAAATAATAAGATTCCAAAAATGGATTCTTTGATAATTTATTTATAAACTCTCAATTATTAAGTAGCTCAATAAATGTCGAAATATCTACTTTACCAAATTTTAAATAATAATATTCCTCCAGAAATGGATTGCTTGAAAATTATTTATAAATTCTTAATGTATCAAGTAGCCAAATCAATAAATTCATATTTCCATTTATAAACTCTCAATTATTAAGTAGCTCAATAAATGTCAAAATATCTACTTTACCAAATTTTAAATAATAATATTCCTCCAGAAATGGATTGCTTGAAAATTATTTATAAATTCTTAATGTATCAAGTAGCCAAATCAATAAATTCATATTTCCATTTATAAACTCTCAATTATTAAGTAGCTCAATAAATGTCAAAATATCTACTTTACCAAATTTTAAATAATAATATTCCTCCAGAAATGGATTGTTTTAAAATTATTTATAAATTCTTAATGTATCAAGTAGCCAAATGAATAAATGTCAAACTACGTACTTTACCAAATTTGAAATCGTAATATTTCCAAAATGGATTTTTTTAAATTGGAATCCTCTTTATAAAAATTTGAAATAATAATATTCCTATAAAAAGTTATTTCAAAAGTCAAAGTTTATCAAGTAGAGAAATAAATAATTTTAAAAATTCTTTGAAAATTTATTTATAAGTTCGTAATTTATCAAATTATTCGATTCATTGCTAATTTCTTTCAAAATAATAGATTTATCAATTTATAAAAATGATATATTCCAACTTGATCAAGTTTACCAAATTTAAATTCGTTGTAAATATTCAAGAAATTCGATTCATTGCAAATTCTTTTCGAAATTCGAAATTTTTCAAGTAGAGACATTAATCAATGTAAATATTGTCCTTTTTACCATAAATTTGAAATTACAATATTCCTAGAATGGATTCTTAAAAAATTCATTTGTCAATTATAAATTTTTTATGTAGCCAAATCAGTAAATTATACGCTTTTTTGAAATAGAAAAAAAGAAGTTTGCGTATGATATTATAAAATTTCACAAATAATTACAATTGTTTACGAGAAGCTATAATTTGCATATCATTCGACTTTATTGTATTTTATTGTGAAAATACATTTCCAACAGGGTTATCTTGAAATATTTGATTTTTTTTAAAGTTTTGCAACATTTTTGAAACTTTGGCGAAATAGTTTGAAATTATCTGCAATTTTTAAAAATCAAAATCTTTGAAATGTTTCTAAAATTTTTGTGAAATCTTTTTAAAACTTTTAAATGTTTGATATTTTTGTGAAATTGTTTTTAATTATCTGTAATTTTTTTCAAGTCCTTTAAACTTTTTGCGAAATCTTTCTGAACTCGTTCTTTTTATGAGATCTTTTTAAATTTCTGAAACATTTTGAAATCTATTAAAGATTTGAAATAAAAAAATTTATTTAAAACTATTCTGAACAACATTAGGCTACGTTTGTAAGTCTATATATCCTAAACAAATATTATATATTAATTCTGAACATAAGATCAATTTTGATCAATTATATAAAATATTGTTTTTGATGAAGTACGAAAAATTTTTATCAATATTAATTTTATATTTTGATTTAAAAATTTCGTGAGAAGAAAACAATAAAAATCACGTGCGTAAAGCGAGTGTATTTTTTCTAGTTAGCATAAAAATGTAGTCAAGAAATACAATTCAACCTATTTTAATAAATTCCTAAAGTAAAAAAATGGTGCTCTGAGCACGAAGTCCCAGACAGTCTGGCAAAATCTACATACTATTTTCGCAATCGACACGTTCTATGATTTCATCACATTTATTTTCAACGATTCTCTCAACTTTTTCTTTGGAGAAAATATTATTGAAAATTATTTTTTCTTTTCTTCATTAGTTAGCTTTGAAAATTTTTATATTTTAAATCAGAAGAAAATTAAAATTGTTTAGGTATAGAAGCAATTTTTTCCTGCATGCCCGAAAAATATAAAACATATATTCTGCAAATTTAAAAATCTATGACTTGCTAGTAAATTTTTCGGAATTTATTTCGTTTGAACAAAAATTCTACTATTTGGTTAAATATTTAATTATTTCCTTGAAAAGGGAACTGTTTTGATAAAAATTATATATATTTTTTAAACAAAAATACAACTATTTCTTATTGTAAATTGAGATTTTTAATTTAAAATTGTTACTTTATAATCGAAAATTAAACAATTTGGTCGAAAATCCATGTAATTTAAAGTCGTTTTGGTTAAAACTGCAACTGTTTGTTTAAAAATTAATCTTTATTTATTTTTTTATTTATAAATTAAAACCCTTTTTAGTTAAATTCTCATCTTTTAATTGTTTAATTGAGAATTTACTACTATTTGGTTAAATATTTAATTATTTCGTTGAAAAGCGGACTATTTTGTTAAAAAATTATCTTTTTTGTAACAAAAATCTAACTTGTTGGTGGAAAAACGCACTACTATAACTACGTTTTCTAAAAATGAATCTTCTTTTGTTGAAAATTTAACTATTTTCTTTAAAATTCGTGTTTTTGTTGATGAGAATTAATTTTTATAAGTAAAAATGTAACCATTCTATATCTTATTGTAAATTGATATTTTTAATTGGAAATTGTTACTTTATAATCAAAAATTCAACAATTTGGTCGAAAATCCATGTAATTTAAAATCCTTTTTGGTTAAAACTGCAACTGTTTGTTTAAAAATTAATCTTTCTTTTAGTTTTTTAGTTTTAAATTAAAATCTTTTTGAGATGAATTCTCATATTTTAATTATTTCATGAAGAATTTATCTTATTTGTTGAAAAATCTAAAACGTGGTTTGAACTTAAATTAGTTTTTGAAAATTCATTTTTTTAAATAAAAATTAATCATTATTCTGCAAATTTACATTTTTGAGGTCGAAAATTGAACTATTTTGTAGAAAATTTTTATTTGTTGTTACAAATTTATATTTTTGTGTGAAAATTCAATAATATGAGTAAAAGTAAAACCACTCTTATGAAAGTTTATCTAGTTCGTAGAAAATTAACTTTTTTCTTGATAAATCATATTTCTTATAGATAATTCGTCTATGTGGCTTCAAAATTCAACAAGTTTGTTAAAAATTCGTCTTTTTGATAAAAATTAAACTTCTTGATCAAAATTCGTCTTTTTGGTTAAAAATTTAACTAATTGGGTAAAAATTAATATTTTTGCAGAAAACTTGGGGTTTTGCCTTAAAAATTCAAGAATTTAGTATAAAACTAAATTATTCACACTATTTGGCAGAAAATTAACTTTTCTCTTGAAAAATAATTTTTTGGGGTTGAAAATTCAACTTTTATGTATATAATTTGTCTTTGTGAAAGTTGAACAACTTTTAAAAATTTTTTTAAGATTAAGCTCTTTGCTTAAAAATCAATTTTCATTTTTCCATTTTTTATTGGAAGATCCTTTATAAGTTGAAAGTTCAACTGTTTGGTAACAAAATCCATATATTTCGTTGAAAATCTGTTTTTTTTTTTTTTGTTAAAAAATGAATCTTGTTTGTTAAAAATTAATTTTTTAGAGTTGAAAATTCCACTATTTAGTTTAATTATTCTGGTCGAAAATTCAACTTTTTTGTGAAAAATTCGTATTTTTTCGTTTAATTTAACTGGTTGAAAATTCGCCTTTTCGTGTAAGACCATTTGGTTAAAAATGCATCTTTTTAGCTTAAAAATTCAACCGTTTTGTTAAAAATTTGTCTTTTTGGGTGGAAAATCATCTTTCATCGTAAAAATGATTTGAAAATGATTGAAAATGATTTTTTTTAAATTCAACTGTATTCGAAAAAATTTGTCTTTTTGTATTAAAAATTTATTTATTTGTTTGAAAATTTATCTACTTTGTTGAAAACGCAATATATTTCGAATTGAAATTTTTTATCTTATTATGTAAAAGAAGATTACAAATCTGGTGTTCTGCTTCGCAGGATTTTTTTAATTTGCTTTAGAAACCATCAATTATCCCAGGCGATAGAAACCATCAATTATCCCAGGCTATCTTGGAAATGATCTACACTGCGTCTTCAGTTTTTCCAAGACTGCCTGTGACGTTTTCGTAGACCAATTTTTTTTAGTTTATCTAAATCTCCTAGACAGTCTAGAACTTTGTTTTTTTTTAAATTTCTAGAGTACTGAAAACTCTTTTAAATATTCATTGAAAGAGACTTTCTATTTTTATAGTATTTTGGTAACCGTCAAAGAGTCCCAGACTGAGTTCTAAACGGTTTTGAACTTTTTTCATGTGCATACTTTGAATATTTATAATATAACAACCGTGGATGCAGATTTGAAAATAATTATTTACAATTATCCATTTAAAATTGCAAAAAAGAAACCGCGAATGTTCGAGAAATATTAAAATTTACGACAAAAAGTGTCGAAGCTTGGATTGTACAACGCAGCGATACAAATACAATAAGAAAACCAAAGGATTTTTTTTTTAAATTTTAATTTAAAGTTTTTAAAAAATTACATTTTTCAAGAAATGTTAAGAAGAATCTAGGAGAAATAAATTATTTCTGCAATTGAAAAATAAATAATTAAAAACTATTAAAAACATGCATTTTGAATTTAATTAACATTTGGAAGATGTTCGTGCCATTTAAATATTTTAAAGTCAGAGTTTAAAATTTTTTAATTAATAGAAATGTCGATATTACAATTATTATTTTGGAAAAAGAATTTTGGAAGAAAAAAAAAATCTGCCCGGATTCGAACCGGGATCGCCACTATCCATGAGTGGAGCGTTAACCAATTGCATGACCGAGGCCTCAGCAGATCCTTTCTTATTCTCCATTGCTTCTTTTTTACAGGGGAATACTATACGTATTTCCTAATAATATTTATCATAGATTTATTACAATGAATATTTAACATATAATCAATAATTGTATATTATATAATATTCATTTTTAATTCAAAAAGACGAATTTTCCACAATAATCAATCTTTATAAAAAAATAGCTGTAAAGTTATAGCTACGAGGTCTGGCTATTAAATAACGAGACTGCGCGCCTAGACGGCGCCTTAGAGGGGTGGGGGAAAAAACGAGTAGTTCGTTGGGTATCTGGGAACCTTCTCTATTCTCGTACCAAAACACGCTTTCGTCACTATTATAGTATTTGTGCAGTAGCGGTTTGAAAAGAAAGTGTTTTTGTCTCGTGCCGAAAACCATGTGTGACTAAAAACAGGAGCAACGTATCAATCTCAAATTTCTCGTTAAATTGAAAAATACTCCGACTGAGTGCTATAAATTGTTG
>JAAAKG020074374.1:0-17135 GCA_010014905.2 Druon quercuslanigerum
GTCAAAAATTAAAAAAATGAATTATTTTTTTCAATTTACTGTATAACTCAAAGTAGCGCTACTTTGTACAACATTTAGTTTTTCTTAAAGATTCATTATTTATGTTTAGAATTCAACTATTTGGTAGAAAATGTAACTATCTGTTGGTAAAATAAATTTTTTTTTAAATTATTATTTTCCTTATAAATTTAAACTACTTGGGTAAAAAATTAAAAAAATGAATTATTTCTTTTTCTTTAATCGACTGCACGATTAAAAGTAGCACTACTTTGTACAGCATTTCGTTTTTCTTAAAGATTCATCATTTACGTTGAGAATTCAAGTATTTTCCAGAAAATGTAACTATTTGTTGATAAAATGAAACTTTTTTTGAAAATTAAAAGTTTGATTATAAAATTAACTACTCAGGTTAAAAATTTAAAAAATGAATTATTTTTTTCAATTTACTGTATAACTCAAAGTAGCACTACTTTGTACAACATTTCGTTTTTCTTAAAGATTCATTATTTATGTTTAGAATTCAACTATTTGGTAGAAAATGTAACTATTTGTTGATAAAATGAAAATTTTGGTTAAAAATTAATATTTTTATTATAAAATTAAACCACTCAGGTGAAAAATTAAAAAAATGAATTATTTCTTTTTCTTTAATCGACTGCACGGTTAAAAGAAGCACTACTTCTTACAAAATTTCGTTTTTCTTAAAGATTTATCACTTACGTTAAAAATTCAACTATTTGGTAGAAACTGTAACTATTTGTTGATAAAATGAAAATTTTGGTTAAAAGCTAATATTTTTATTATAAAATTAAACTACTCAGGTGTTGAAAATTTTTTCTGTTATATAATTTTTTTCAAAATAGAGAAAAAAAAGTGAAATTCATATGTGTAATTTATTTCTTTTGTAGGAGAGTACAATTTATTATGACTTTAATCATCTTGCGTCACTTGTCTGACAAATGCCGGCATTGTATCACTGTAGGGCTTCGCCTCAGGCTTTGAATCGCAGGCGTGGTTCAGCCAAGTGTTCCAGTTTCAGAGATGAAAGTGCCGATTTGAAAAAAAAAATTAATTAAGCCTAGAGTATTGTCACACGTCATTCCTTTTAAGAAAGTAATACCTTTATTTTATTATAGTCCGCAATTTAGTTTTTTAATTCTTATTTTTTCCTTTCTTTTATTCAATTATTTAAGGACATGAAACCCAGCGACCTTCAGGGAAAAGGGACTTGTTGTAACTTACCTTCTTTCTTCAAGTTGTGCAACCTTCATGAAATCAGGGTCTTGAGATTCGATCTTTGGAATTATTTTATTTTATTTTTCACTACAAGAGAATGCACGCGCGCAGCGCGAGAACTCGTGTCTGGATTTTTATTTAAACAGGTTGATTTATTTGTTTTAATTAATTAATTATTAAAAATTAATTTTATGTTTCTGGAACTATTTAAAAATTTGTAATATAAATATTTTAAATATTGTAGGATTTTAAAAGTTAAAAAAATAAACAAGCGGAAGTACAATTCGCGCAACTATTTTTTTAGTCTTATCCTGGTTAGCAAACATTTTTTCTGTAATTAAAATGAATAAAATTAAACCATTCAAATCTGAAAATAAGTTTCAATTCAAATATTCAAAATTGTACTAAAAAATGAAAGCATCTGAATTTTTATGAATTTAAAGCATTTGTAATTAAAATTTAAAAATCTTAGTTTAAATTCAACTGTTTTTACAAATTAATTTTGTTGTTGAAGATTTTTTAATTTACTTGAAAATTAATCTTTTTTGGTTGAAAAGTCAGGTAGCTAAATAAAAACTCCCCTATTTTGTTGAAAATTTAACGTTTTTATTAAAAAATCGCCTTTTTGGATTTAAAAAGCAATTACTTTTTTGAATTTTTTTATCTCTCTAGACTGATTTTTGTTTGAAAGTTTTACTTAATGCTTTCAAGACATATCTTTTTACATTTTGATAAGAGAATGGAAATGACAAACGTTTTTGTCAAATGTGCTCGCTTTGAGATTATCTGAACCCGAAAAAAAAGATTTTACGAATATGTCTGTATGAAAGTTATTATGCCTATACTCTGTATGTCTGCCTGTATGTGCGTATGTATGTATCTATGTATGTATGTATGTATGTGTATATTCATGCATTTATGTCTCTGTATGTCTGTTTGTCTTGATGTCTTTATGTCGTTATGTCTTTATGTCTTTATATCGTTATGTCCTTATGCCCTTATGGCTTTGTGTCTTTATGTCTTTATGTCTTATGTCTTTATGTCTTTATGTCTTTATGTCTTTATGTCTTTATGTTTTACGTCTATATGTCTATGAATTTACGTCTTTATGTTTTATTTATTTATGTCTTTATGTATTTATGTCTTTATGTCTTTATGTCTTTATGTCTTTATGTCTTTGTCTTTATGCTTTATTTTATGTATTTATGTCTTTGTGTCTTTATGTCTTTAAATCTTTATGTCTTTATATCTTTATTTCTTTATGTCTTTATGTATTTATGTCTTTATTTATTTATGTCTTTATTTATTTATGTCTTTATGTCTTTATGTCTTTATGTCTTTATGTCTTTATGTCTTTATGTCTTTATGTCTTTATGTCTTTATGTATTTATGTCTTTATGTCTTTATGTCTTTATGTCTTTATGCATTTATGTCTTTATGCATTTATGTCTTTATGTCTTTATGTCTTTATGCATTTATGTCTTTATGTCTTTATGTCTTTATGTCTTTATGTCTTTATGTCTTTATGTCTTTTTGTCTATGTATTTATGTATTTATGTCTTTATGCATTTACGTTTGCCTGTATATATGGATGGATGTATGTCTGTATCTCTGTATCTCTGTGTGTCTGTATGTCGGTATGTCTGTATGTCTGTATGTGTATTCGTAAATATCTATACCTTTATGTCTGTAATTCTTCATGTCTGTATGTCTGCGTGGTTCTCGCTTGAATCCTAAAAATATGACAATTAAAAAAAATGAAATGTTTCAGAAGCGACACAAAGTACCAAAAACAATTAATAGACTGAAAATGTTCACCCAAAATTGACCTTTAACTTTTTTATTGATAATGTTTCGATAAGACGAGTAAATTTTATTTTAATCGTAAAAAATAAAATTAGGATTAAAATAAGATTTTTTTTCTCTGTCGACTGAAAAATCTTAGCGGATTGAAAATTCAACTCTCTTGTTGCAAAGTTCTCTTATTTGGTAAAATTCAGTTGATTTTCGTTTGAAAATGTAATTATTGTTTTGTAATATGATATTTTTTAATGTAAAATTCAACTTATGGCGTAAAAGTTAATCTTGTTTGTTCAAAAATAATAAATTATGATATATTTTCATTATGTTATATTATTATATTAATTAATTAATTAGTTGAAAAATAATCTCTTTTGATCAGAAACTCAAGTATTTCATTTGAAATTCAACTAGTTTATTACAAATATAATTATTTTTTTTTAATTTAACTATTTTGATTAATAATTTTATCAAACTTTTAATGGTGTAAATATAAAAATGAAAAGCCGTTTGTTGTAAGGAAATTATTATTGAATTGCCATCTGTTTTGTAAGTTTAGAATTTAATTTAAACTATAATTTTTTATATATAAAGAAAGAACATGTTAAATCGCTTTGAGTGTAGCTCATTTAATGTCTCATAATATTATTCAATATTAATTGCGCTAAATGCAAAATTCTTTCGAATTTCGAAAGTTAATTTTTTTAATCAAAATTTTTTCTGGAATTTTAAGCGGAAATTTTTATATTTTTATTGAGTTGAATAAGCGGAGGTCAAAAGCTAATTTTTAAATTATTTAATTTTAAATGCCATTAATTAAAAATAATACAATTTTCATTTCTTGAAATTTTAAATAATCTATTTTAAACAATTCTAATCGGAAAATAGTCAAATTTTAACGTTTTGAAATTGTCCTCATTTGGAATTTTAATCTAAAATTATTTCTTGGTTTCAAAATAAAATTGTTTAATTGTGAACGCTTTAAATTAGAAATAAGACATTTTTAACTTCTTTTTAAAGAAATTATCCAAATTTTAAAATTATGGTTTTTAGATTTTGAATTTTAAAAGCTTTTGAAATTTGAAAAAAATGAGAAGATTTTGAATTTCAAAATTTTACCTGCCTAAAATATTTTTAATCGGAATATTTTTAATTAAAAATAATTTTTTATCAATTTTTTTTTAAATAATAAACGCTTTCAGTACGAAATTGTCCAAAAAAATGTTACGTGGAACTGTAATGGACCGGCAATCGGAAGTTATTTGGTTCGATTCCCAGCGCAGCGAAAGAAGAAAATATTTTTTAAGATCGAAATTAATTTTTTTTAACTTTAATTCATGGCTCCCTATAGTCTGAACAAGACGATAAGAATTTTTTAAATTCTATGATCCGTGAAAAAATGACGCTCAAATTAAATTGGAATCATAGACTCCTCAATTAACCTAAACGGTCGATTAGAGGAATAAGTAATTACGAAGACTCGTAAATGCAATTCAGTAGCGTGATGGCCTTTCACTTTTCTTCGTGAGAAGTTGAGGGTTTCTCTCCTGAACTTTGAATGTAATATTAGGTTTCAGAAATATGAGGTTCTTCTAGAAATATTGTGTTTCTAATATCACTTGTACTTCTCTTTATAGAAAATTAAATATAATTTTATCATTTTTTTTTCTTTCTCGCTGTTACGGAAAACCTAGGAAACAAATTTTGAAAAGGTGAAAATGAACAATGTCCTGAAAAATAAATATATCGACCTGAAAGAAAATTTCCGAATTCTAAAATATTTGACAATGAAATGCCCGAATCTAAAATACTGAACAATTTTTTTAAGTAAATATTATTTTCTAATTTGTTAGTAATATAAATTTTTCGTGAATTATATTATTCCGAAATATTCCAAATTAATATTCCAATATAAAAACAAGACTTTTATTATAATACAAATATTTATTTTAAAAAACTATTATTTGTATTTACAAAAAAAAAGTGTAATTGAGATTTTTTCAAATATTGTTGTTTTAAATTTGGAGAATAATTAAAAGAAATCAATTAAAAATATAATAAAAATTTTCTAATCAAAGATTTTATTATTTTATTGTTAATAAATACATAATATTGATTAAAAATATTGATTAAATTGGAAATTTGCCTCTCTCGCCAATTTCATTAGTGTCGAATATTTTATCAGGATTAAAATTTTATCTAAGAAAATTTTCTATTTTGAATATTTTCTTCTCATGGAATTTTACAGTACCCGGAATTATAATTTTTTAGACTTTTTCATTCATCCCATAATTTTCGGGAAAAATAGGAATCCCGAACTTTAGAAAATTTCTAAAGTATAATTACCAAAATGAAAAATTTCCGAAAAAAGAAAGCATCCCATATTTTAATTCAACGAAAATCAATAAACCTAACAAAATTTCGTATGTTAATGAAATCAAAATATTCTTAAAGTGAAAGCTAGTAAAACAAGACAAATTCACAATATTAGAAGAAAAAATCTCTAGCTTCAAAAAATTGTCAATTTTCTAAATGAGTCAATTTTTAAAAATTTCAGTTTAATAGGCTGTTTTTAATTTCAAAAAACACGTTTATAATATAAAATATTATTTCAATAGAGAAAAAATATTTAACATTCATTTTTCTTATTTTTCAGGACTTTCATTTTTTGTGAAAAAATTTCGATCTTTGGAAAATTCAAATTTTTTTTGTTTAATTATGTTTTAATTTTAGAATATTTTAATGTTTTCAATAAAAATTTTCTAGTATATTTTTCAGTAATCTAAAACTTCGGAAATTGTCTTTCCTTGGAAATATTATATTTTTTGATAAAATCGAGCGAAAAATATGTAATCTTGAATAATTCATGGTTTTTAAAAAAAATATTTACCTGGACTGTTAAAAATTTCAAAAGAAAAATTGCTCACTTTAAAGAGTTGTACAAAAATTTTATTTAAAATATTTTTTTTAATATCTCGAACCAAAACATTTTTAAAAATTTCTAGTTATTATTGAAAATCCTAAAAGAATGGTGCTAAATATCCGTAAATTTTTTCATAATTTGAATTAACGATAAATGCACATCAAAGTCAAAAGTGAAAAGTCTTAATTATTTTGCAAAATATTGGATTTTAAAAGTCCCTTTCATTTTTGGGAATTTTTTTTTATCTCGGAAGATCGACTCCATTATCTTAGAGGATCAACCTGACACCTTCTTAGAGGGTCAATTTGAACATCTATAATTGTCGACTAGATAATTTTATCCTTTGGATCACCATAAAACAATTGTACAAAATAAACAGAAATAGGATAAGCACTATTTTTCAGAAGTGAACCAGATGTTTAAAACTGACTATATTTGATCATCTTGGATGGTACACATGACCATCTCAGAGGGCAGCATTGAATATGACGGAAGGTTGATTTGATCATCTTGACTAAATTGTTTCAAATGTTTCAAGAATGTGTCTAATTATAGAACTATTGTATTGTTCAAAAGAAAAATTAGTTTTTAGAAGTAAGTTGCACAAATCTTATTTACTTTCTGCTGTGTTAAGCAAGTTGTTAAGTTGTACGGAAAGCCTTCTTGAATCGTGAAAACAATTTCAAATTCAATTTTAAAACACTTTTTAAATTTATAAAGTCTACTTAATTTATTTAACTTGGTTTATACAGGAAACAGATCTTGGGTTGATCATAGAAAGTATACATAAGAACAACATAACCTGATACCTCAGTTTCAGATCAGCCCTGAAGAAGTGAATTGCAATCTTCACGAAACGTAGGTCCCAAAATTCTTACAATTAAAAAATTATTTAGGAACATCAAAATTCAAAACAATTTTACATAGAACAAGTTTGCTTCTTTTAAAAGAATGAATACAATACACCAAATTTGTCCTACACACAATCTCCAAAAAACATTGGACTGCATATCATTTGACCAATCCCTACGGATTAAAGATCTTCAAACACAAAAACAAAAATAAAATTTTCCAAATTACTTCCAGTAAGGCAAACACCACTAACTAGCACAGTAAGAAACATCTCTTACCATCCTATTAGTAATGAAATGATTTCCGTCTTATCTAAAGGACACAATTTTGCAGTAGCTCCCTCCAAAATCCCGAAAGAAGAAATCATCAGCAATTTGGAATCCACAATCTATATCCTTTCACCTGAAAAAGCGAATGACATACGACATAAGACGGCCAACATTTTACGCCAAGCCCCAATTTATTCCTCAACCTTAACAATCAAGAAAAAAACGCAATTAAGGAACTCAATCGGAACAAAGAAATTATAATATTACCCGCAGATAAAGGCAACACAACAGTAATAATGAATAAAGAAAACTATAAGAACAAAATCATAAACCTTCCAGCTGACGATACATACAAAAAACTTAAGAAGGACCCCACAAAAACAATAGTCAGTAAAACAAAAACCATTCTAAAAACACTAAACTTGACAGAGAAAGTATATCTAAATTAATACAAAATAAATTAATACGATCGTCAGCGCAATAAACTCACCTAATTACAAGCTAGCATGCTTTCTCGCCAATAAACTAAATTCTTTGACAGGAAACTCTGTTACTCACGTCGAAAACTCTTTTGCCTTTATCAAAAAGATACAACAGATTCGTATTCAATTCCAATTTCTGATACAATAGATATTACTAAATCTTTTGCAAACTTCTCCTCCGAGCTCATACCTTTGATAGAGCAGTGTCTCAATAATACTTATTTTTCTTTCAACAACCAATTCTAAACAAACCTCAGGAGCAGAAATGATATCTCCCATCTCACCTGTAATAGCCAACATCTTTATGGAGCATCTAGAAACCAAATCCTTCAATCAATACAAGCTCAAACCGAAATTTTGGTTCCATTAGGTGGAAGACACTTTTGTCATCTGGCGACATGGTCTAAGTGAACTGAAGAAGTTTTCTTATTTCATCAATCAATTAGATCCTAATATCCAATTCACCAGGGAAATTAAACAAAACGGAACATTGCCTTTCTTGGAGGTACTAGTTTACAAACAATCGGATAATACATTAGGATATGAAGTTTACAAAAAAGCCAACTATACAAACAGATACCTACATGCCTCCTCTCATCATCACCCATCTCAAAAACAATCGGTCATCAACTCCCTTGTATAAAGAGCTGCCTCCATAACAGATAAAGGTATTTACAAGAGGAATTACAAAACGTTAAACAAATCCTAACACAGAACGATTACACAATAAAACAATATTGATAAAGTAATAAGAAAATACACCCAAGAAAACAATTCGAAACAACCTAATAAAGAAAAAGAGAGAAAAACAACCATCGTCCTATCCTATATCCAAGGTGTCTCAGAACAAATAGGAAGAATTATCAAAAAGCACAACATTCAAACCATATTTAAACCACCTGGGAAAATAGGACAACTTCTAAACAACCCTAAAGACAAAAACTAAAGGCTACAATATTTCACGCAATCAGCACTAGTTGAACATCATATCGAAACAGGACATAACATTTTATTTAATAAAACAATCGTCTTAGCAAAAACACACAATATTTTTTCAAGAAAACATAGAGAAGCAATCGAAATCTTAAAGCAACCTAATAACATCAACAGGGACAGCAGTTATAATAACAATCCGATTTGGCTTTCCGTCCTCCCGGATTTTTTAAAATAAGACTCGATTAGCCAATCAGCTGCATCCTGTCTCCATGATGGGGTACTCTGGTCAATCACAGGTATCGTAGAGAGTATACATAAGAACAACATAACCTGATACCTCAGTTTTAGGTCAGTCCGTTCTTCCACATAACGTTTCCCAACCTCCTGCACTTCCATTTGAAAATTTGAAAATTTTTTAAGCTTCAGGTTGAAAAGTCAGAAAAATTTCCATATTATAATAGACACTCAATGAAAAAAATTTTAATCGTACAATACCATCTTTAATTTTTTAATATTCAAGGCTCCTGATTTAAGATTTAAGGAATTTAAATCAAATTAAAATCAAATTGAAAATCCTATTTTACGTCCAATATTTAAGATGATGTGCAGAATCCCTGAAAATAAAACCCAGAATCCAACGACCAAATTTGGCAATATGATAAAAGATAAAAATTTTCCTAAAAAATAATAAAATAAAAAAGTTTTTATTGTGGACAAAAATAAAAAAAGGAAAGAAAAATTACAAGGCAACCAACCAAATCCTCTTTTTTATTTCTTTCGTCTATTTTATTTGTATTATTATCAAATCACAATAAAAAAGACATTCTTAAAAACATTATATGTATTATATTTTTCTTTTTTAGGATTTTTTTTTAAATTGTAATAGGCTACTTAAATCAAATAATTTTATTTAGGAATGATTCGTATAAACACTTCTTGAGTATGAATATAACAAAATAAAAACAGTTACATCTTTTTTTAGTCTTTAAAGTCTAATTTATTTAATGCTAAAATTTTTTCTTTCCTGTTCCAATCTAACAAACGTCTTTTCCTGTTACAAATAACAATTCAAGGCCTTTTCCAAGTAAAAAAAATGATTTTATTACCTTTCGGCTTTGAACTATAATTTATTTAATTTTTATGACAATTTCTGCAGAGGAAAAAAATTAGCCTTAAAGATAGTTAGTGCTCTTTTTGTAAAGAAATGCATGAAAAATATTTTGAAAAACGCTTAAGCAGCTGTAATTAAATATGAGATTGGAATTTTTTCCAACTCTGTTTTAAGCCTTTCTATATAATGCTTTTGAATGTTTGTTTATAAAATTCTGTTCTAAGAAACAAATTTAACAATTTATCAAAAAACCTATTTATAGATTATACGTTCTAGAAAACTCTATAATATTGAAACACAGCAATTAAAGTTATTAAAAATTGATTTTCTGTACATTAGTTTTAGATCTGTGTAAAGATGTATAAAATTGGTTTAAAGCAATTTATTAAATTACAAAATTTATTGTTTTTGTTACTTCTATGCAGATGCAATGATTTTGGAACGTACAAAAATTTGAATATGATTCGCATTTTCTCCATTTATTACACCACTAAAAAACAAATGAGTTTTTTTTAATTAAAGAAAGAGTTTATTTTTTCGAATGTTTTAACTTATTAAATAAAATTTTTATCGACTCTGCTGTATCTCTATTTTCAGACAATTTTTAGTATGTACACTTTCAAATTTACGGCCATATATAGCGCCTACTGTGTCTGGCGTCTGGATAGACACTCAGCAATTTTCTGTTCACTTTTTAAATACTATGAATATCCGTACAGAGAATTTTTTAATTTTGAAAAAAATGCTCTCAAAAATATTCAAAATTCGCTCTCTTTTTGAGATTTCATCCAAAATTGCTGGCTGATGAACTTGACATTCCTTTTACGATACTCAAAGAGTGTACCAAAGGACAATCCAATCTGTCAATTTTTTTAAAAGTTATTGTGCTCACTGGCAGACAGACATACAGAAAGACACATTCGTAAAAAACTGTTTTCCGGATTCAGGCGATCTCAAAACGTGGACATTTTACAAAAAAAAGGAGAGGTCAAATTTTACACAAATCTAATACCTCCTCTGATGAAAATGTAAAAAAAAATATTTGTAGTCAAATAAGCACAATTTTAATAAAATTAGTAGTTTTTGAGAGAAAATAATTTTTTTATGCACAGTATATCGAAAATTAAAAACTTGTTTATCCGAAATTAAGCATTCTATTAAAAAAAAAAATTCATGATTAAATATTAGTAGTTAAGCTAGGCCGATTCTGGGGCACTACTACGAGGTTCAAGCTGCTACCGAAAGATGGCGCCACTGGTCAGTTTACATCGGGCAGTTACCATCAGACGGTAAAAAAAATTGCTGATTAGACCAAGTCAGTTGTCAAGATAGAAATCTACATTACAATCAGTCTGTAATGCTGATATAGACCAGGCACCGTCAGTCGGTAAAGTAGACACCTGCATTACCCTCAGTCGGCGGGGAAGAAAACTGTGTTATCACCAGTCGGCAAGATTGGGACCGTGCCTTTACAGCAGTCCGTAATTGAGAAATATATTTTATCGTCAGTAGGCAAGGTAGGAATCTGCCATTATTCCATTTCTCGGTCAATAATATAAGTTTACCTAATCAATCAATTTAATTTAATTTTTTTAAATAAGTTTCAGCTGAATTAAATAATTGTCAAGTCAAAAGTGAATTTAAGTTTGACCCTATTTCTCATTATTTTCCTACAAAAATTTTTTCAACAAAATAGTTAAAATTTCAACCAAAAATAGAATAGTTACATTTTAAGGGGAAAAATTTATTATCAAAGAAGAAAAAACTAATCTTCAGTAAAACATTGAAATTTTTAAACAAACGGATGACTTTAAACTAAAATGATGTATCTTTAACGAAAAATATTAATTTCAATTAAAAGAGTTTAACATTCAAACACGGAGTTGAATTTTCACCAAAAATTAATTTATTATCCAAAAAGATTAAATTTAAACAAAATACTATAATTTTTAACTAAATACTTGAACTTTCCACTAAAAAATATTAATTTTCAACACCAAAATTTAATCGTTAATTTTTCAATTCAAAAAATTATTCTAAAAAAGAATAAACAACTTTTCATTAACATTAGTTGATTTTAAACACAAAAACGGTTTACAACTAAAACGGGAATAGTTACATTTTTAGTTATACAAACGAACTTTTAACAAAATATATGAATTTTTTACCAACTTGTTATATTTTAACACAAAAATTTAAAATAAAAATTGTTTATAACTAAAAATGGAAAAGTTAAATATTCATTAAAAGAATCGGATTTTTAACAAACAAACAAGGAATTTTAAACCATATGCATTGAACTAAAAAATGAAAATTTTTAACAAAATTGTTAAATCCTCAACCGAAATCATGAATATTTAACAATTAAGAATACATTTCTACTAAAATAAACAATTTTTCAACAAAACACATGAATTTTCTACCATTTTTTAATTTTCAGCCTAAAAATATTATTTTTTAATAAAAATTTATTTTTTATTATTTGCGACCAAATAGTATAATTTTTAACTAAAACGATCAATTTTCAACAACAACAAAATATTTTTTACAAAATATTTTAATTTTTGTTAAAATATTGAAATCTTATACTATAAAAATTAATGTTTACAGCAAAATTATTTTTTAACAAGGTAGTTCAACTTTCAACTGAGCAGTTGAATTTTTGATCAGAAATTTGATGTTTTATTAAAAAATTAATTTTCAACAAAAAAAAAACACAATGTTATAACTATTTGAATTTATTTCAAAAATAAGCAATCTTAAGAAAATAGTTGAATTCTCAAACAAAATGGTGAATTTTCAACAAAAAAGATTATTTTTCTACTAAATCGACAAATTTAAAAAAAAAAAATAAATTTTTTAAAAATATTTTTAAATATGTTTTAAACCGCAAAAGATTGAAATAGAACATTGTAGTCAGTTGAAAATTTCTAAATAGGCGAATTCCCGATTATTAAATTAATTTTTAACATTACAAAAAATTTATTTCACAAAATCGTTAAATTTTTTAATGAACACAAACGAATAACTTAAAACTAAAATCATGAATCTTTAACAAAAAATATAAAATTAAAAAAAAGAGACACAACAGTTTCATTTTTGACTAAAACGATCAATTTTGAACCAAAAAAAATATTTTTTACAAAATAGTTCAATTTTAAACCAAGTGTTTGATTTTTCGCTAACAAAACTTGAATTCTAAAGGAATTTTTGTTAAAATATTCAAATTTTCTACTAAAAAAATTAATTATTACAGCAAAATTATTGTTTAACAAGGTAGTTCAACTTTTTACTAAGCAGTTGAACTTTTGATAAGAAATTTGATCGTTTATTAATAAAATTAATTTAAAAAAAAAGAAACACGATGTTTTAACTATTTGAATTAATTTGAATAACAAGAATTCTCAAGAAAATAGTTGAATTTTTAAACAAAATGATGAATTTTCAACAAAAAAGATTAATTTTGTACTAAGTCGACGAATTTTGAACAAAATACATCATTTGTATGCATAGTCGAATATTTAACTTATAAAGAAAAAATCTTTAACCAAAATTGGAATGCCTACTTTTTCAGGTGAAAAAAAAATGTTTACGAAAAAAAAATGAATTTCTAAGGAAATCTTTAATTTTAAACCAAAAAATTTGATTATCTACCAAAATGTTGAATTTTTAGACAACAAAATTATTAAATTCCAAACAAAATATATAATAATTAATATTTCAACATAGACGAATTTTTAAGAAAATAAATTAATCCTAAACTACATTTTCATATAAAAAATTAATTTTAAAAATAACGACTTTTTAACAAAACTGTTTATTGTTAATTAAATAGTTCATTTATCTAACAAACTGTTGAATCTTTAGGCAAAAAAACAACTTTCATGAAAACAGTTGAATTTTCGAAAAAAAAAATTTTTTCAAAGTAGTTAAAGTTTTAAAAAACTACTTCAATTCTCAACCAACAAAAATAAATTCTAAACAAAATATATAATAATTATTATTTTAACATAACAGATTTTATTTTTAAAACAAAAACAGATCAAATCAACCAAAAAGTAAGATTTGTGATAAAATAGTTAAAAAATATATTTCTAACAAAAAATACAATAAAATTTTTGAAAAATAGTTAAATTTTAATCCAAAGAAATGGTTTTTTTAACTAAAATGATGAATCTTTAAAGAAAAAAAAATAAATTTTAGACAAAAGTGTTTAACATTTATTCAAAAAGTTAAATTTTCAGATAGAAAATTAATTTTAAACTAAAAATGAAACGAGTTTAAAAAAAGTGAAATTTTCAACCACAAAGGTAAATTTTTAAATAAAAATAATAATTTTCAACAAAAAAAGTTTTTTTTTAACAAAAAGTGGAAGAGTTTAATTTTTAGTTTAAAAACTAATTTTTAATAAAATTTTTAATAAATTTCGTCTAATTTTATTCAATAAAAAAAACGAATTCTTAAGAAAACAGTTGAATCCTCAACCAAAATGATGCATTTTCAACAAAGAAAATAAGTTTTTTTTACTAAATCAAAGATTTTTCAAATAAAAAATTAATTAATTAAAACAAACTTCTAGCCAATATTTAATTTTTATCCAAATAGTTTATTGATTTACTAAACTGTTGAATCTTTAAGAAAAAAAACAATTTTCATGTAAACAGTTGAATTTTTTAAAATAAAATAATTTTTTCAAAGTAATCCAACTTTTTAAAAATGCAGTTCATTTCTCAACCATAAAAAAAAAATTCTAAAAAAAGATGTATAATAGTTACTATTTCAACAAAACAGATTTTATTTTTAAATCAGAAATAGATGAATCCTCAACTACATTTTCACATAAAAAATTAATTAAAAAACGAATTTTTAAACAAATAGTTGTTAACCAAAAAGATTATTTATTTTACAAATCTTTGAATATTCCTGCAACAAAAAAAAATCAATTTTGAGGTAAACAGTTGAATTTTCAACAAAAAAATCAATTTTTCAAAGTACTTAAACTTTCGAAAAAATAGTTCATTTCCTAACCATCAAAAATAAATTCTAAACAAAATATATAATGATTAACATTTCAACATAACAGATTTTATTTTTAAATCAGAAAAAATATCAACCAAAAAAGACTATTTTGTGATAAAATAGTTGACAAAAAATATTTTCAACCAAAATAAAATGAATTTTTAGAAAAATAATTGAATTTTCAACCAAAGAATTTTCTTTTGCAACTAAGATAATGAATCTTGAATTAAAAACATCAATTTTAGAAAAAAGTGTATGAAGCTTATCCAAAAAGTTAATTTTTCAATTACAAAAATTAATTTTAAACTAAAATTGAAATGAATTTAAAAAAAAAGTTAAATTGTCTACCAAAGAGTTAAATTTTTAAATAAAAATATTAATTTTCAACAAAAAGTTTTTTTTTTAAAAAAAAGTGGAAGAGTTCAATTTTTATTTTAAAGACTAATTTTTAATAAAAGGAAAACTATGTATCATCTAGTTTTATTCAATATAAAAAAAACGAATTCTCAAGAAAATAATTGAATCTCAAACAAAATGATGAAATTTCAACAAAGAATATAAGTTTTTGTACTAAATCGAAGAATTTTCAAATAAAAAAATAATTTAAAAAAAAACGAACTTCTACCCAAATATTTAGTTTTTAAGCAAATAATTTTTTTATTCACTAAACCGTTGAATCTTTAAGCATAAAAATAATAATTTTCATGAAAACAGTTGAATTTTTAAAAATATAATAATTTTTTAAAAGTAGTTCAACATTAAAAAAGTATTTCATTTATCAACCATCAGAAATAAATTCTAAACAAAATATATAATAATTAATATTTCAACATAGACGAATTTTTAGGAACATAAATGAATCCTCAACTACATTTTCATATAGAAAATGAATTTAAAGAACGAATTTTTAAACAAATAGTTGTTAGCCAAATAGTTTAGTTTTCTAACAAATTGTTGAATGCACAAACAAAAAAATTTTTATGGAAATAGTTGAATTTTCAAAGAAAAAACATGATATTTTCAAAGTAGTTCATTTCTCAACCAAAAGAAAAATAAATTCTCGACACAATATATAATAATTAATATTTCAACATAACAGATTTTATTTTTAAATCAGAAAAAGATCAAATTAACCACAAAAAAAACGATTTTTTATTAAAATAGTTGACAAAAATTATTCCTAACCAAAATAAAAAGATTTGTTAGAAAAATAGTTAAATTTTCAACCAAAGAAATGGTTTTTCAAATAAAATGATGAAAATAAAAAATTTAGAGGAGACTGTATAACGTTTATCCAAAAAGTTAAATTTTTAGTTAGAAAAATTAATTTTAAACTAAAAATGAAATGAATTTTTAAAAAAACATTTAAATTGACTATCACAGAGGTGAATTTTTAACAAAAAATAATAATTCTCAACAAAAAAACATTTTTTCAAATTATTTTAAAATTAATGGAAGTAGTTAATTTCTCAACCAAAAATATAATTAAATAGAAAAAATTTTTAATGAATTTTTCGAAAAATAGTTAAATTTTCAACCAAAGAAATGATTTTTTAACTAAAATGATGAGTTTTCAAGAAAAAAAGGAATTTTAGATGTAAGTGCTAAAAATTTATTTAAAGAGTTAAATTTTCATTAAAAAAATAAAATAAATAAAAACACGTTAAATTTTCAACTAAGGAGATAAATTTTGAACCAAAAACGATTAATTACTAACAAAAATATATTTGTTTTCTATTAAAAAAGGAATAATTAAATTTTTAGTTGAAAAAATTAATTTTAAACTAAAAATAAAACGAATTGTTAAAAAACAGTTAATTTGACAACCACAAAGATGAGTTTTTAACAAAAAATATTAATTCTCAACAAAAAAGATTTTTTTATGTACTTTAAATTTTAAGAAAGCGGTTGATTTCTCAACCAAAAATAGAAGTAAATAAAATAAAAATGAAATGAATTTTTAGAAAAATAGATAAATTTTCAACCAAAGAAATATTTTTTCTACTAAAATTATTAGTCTTTAAGAAAAAAAGGAATTTTAGATAAAAATGTTGAAAATGTAATCAAAGAGTGAAATTTTTATTTAAAAAACCACGTTAAATTGTCAACAAAGGAGATAAATTTTTAATAGAAAATTAATAATTTTTAACAAAAATAGATTTGTTTTCTACGAAAAAAAAGAATAATTAAATTTTCAGTTAAAAAAGCTCATTTTAAACCAAAAATGAAACCAATTTTTTAAAAACAGCTACATTGACAACCAGAGAGGCAAATTTTTAACAAAAGAATATTCATTCTTAAAAAAAATATTTTTTTAAAGTATTTTTAATTTAAGGAAGTAGTTGATTTCTCAAACAAAAATAAAAGTAAATAAAATAAAAATGAAATGAATTTTTAGAAAAATAGATAAATTTTCAACCAAAGAAATATTTTTTCTTGTAAAATTATTAGTCTTTAAGAAAAAAAGGAATTTTAGATAAAAATGTTGAAAATGTAATCAAAGAGTG
>JAAAKG020074385.1:0-17134 GCA_010014905.2 Druon quercuslanigerum
AACATGTTGGTCCCCAAGTAGTATAAAAAGGACGGAGAAAGAGAAAGTGTGAGAGGTTGGTTTTTGGTTGACTCTTTCCCTTTTTCTCCCTCTTTTTTCTTTTCTATTGATATATATGTCTCTAATGAGCCGGAAAGTGAAATAGTTTGGAAATCTATTCTTTAATTATTGAATTTTTTCATGTTCCTTTGCATAAAATTATTCTTGAAAAAATTGATTTTTTTCCAATCTCAAAATACAAAATTTTAAAGAAAGACACTAAACAAGAGATTCTTTTCCAATCTATAGGTTTTGCTCAAAAATATCGTTTGATTTCTTTTAATTGAGTTGTGAATGTTACCTCAATTTTCATAGAAGAAATCTTTTTATTAGATTCTTATACGAATAAAATATTAAAAATTGAAATTAAATAAATAACAATTTTGTAATGTTAGAAATGTTTAGAAATTTATTATTTTTAGATTATATATTTTTAATGTTATTGATAATATAATAATCTAAGTACATTGGTTTAGAATCAACCAAAAAACAGAAATACGTAAATTGTTAAGCATCTAGGGAGAAGAGTCTAGTTACAACTACAGTCTCACGAAACTTCGATTAATGAGGAGTGAGGCGATTAGTCGCAACCGAGATTCATATTTTTTAATTCAAAATTTTCAAAATTTTTTCAACATTATTTGAATTTTTTCTTTATAAACAATTCAAATAATGTGAAAACAATTTTTTTAAATTTTTAATTAAAAAATAAAAGAAGGGTTTTCTCATAAACGGAGGCCCTCAATTTTAAAACAATTTTTTAAGAGATAAAACTAATGTAATTCCCATGCTTTCATAGAAGGATCAAAATTTTATTAATAAGTAGCGAAGCAAGTCATGGAAATGAAGGTCAAAAAAGAATAAGCACGATAATTATTATTTTGTAACGTCTCAAAATAATTATCGTGCTTCTTCTTTTTTAACCTTCATTTCCACAATGTCGAGACTAAACACACAACATTACTAACATGTGGAATTTTGAACATTATATTAAAATATGGGGATTACGTTAGTTTTTTCTCTTATAAAATTGTTTTGAAATTCAGGGCCTCATTTTATGGGAAAACCCTTCATTTACTTTTTAATTCAAAATTTAAAAAATTGTTTTTATATTATTTTTTTTACAGACTTTAAAATGTTTGTGTCTTTAACTGATAAGGGCCCAAAAACAGTGACCAAAGCGTCTCAGCGTTAAAACATAAAGCGAGACAGCGCGAGACGAAAAATAAATTAAAAGACCAAAGTTGTGATGAGAATGTGCCCACGCAGCGGACAGATTTTTTTGACTGTTGATAATGTTTTTCACGATTAAAACACAAAATACGCATCATATCAAAAATTGATAATGGCATTATATTATATTGCATAGTTTGAACGAAAAAATGTAATTTTTGGATTTTCCATTATTTTGTATGCCGTTAAAATTTGAATGTTCGATTTTTCAAGGAAATTCAAAAAGTTGTTATGGTAATTTTATCGGGCCTTCAAAAATCAACATTTTTATTATTTGACTTTTTTCATATTGTGCGTTATTTGGCCTAAAATGTTAATTTTCGTTTGCCTTCTGGAATTTTGAGAATACTAAAACTTCGGTAATTTTTTTTATGGAAAAAATTCATTAGGATAAATTGTTCGACTTTCGATTAGTATGAATGTCCATACAGAGAATTTTTGAATTTTGAAAGAAGGGGTCTGAAAATATTGAAAAAATAAATTATTTTTTTCAAAAGTTATCGCACTTACAGGCAGACGTACATGCAAACATACATACATACAGACAGACACATTCGCAAAAACCTGTTTTTCGGATTCAGGGGGTCTCAAAACGTGGACATTTCAAAAAAATTGGGGGGGGGGGTCAAACTTTATACGAATCTAATACCTTCTCTGATGAGAATGTAAAAAATTCACAAAAAAAAACATTTTTTTATGCTTTCTAGGTGTACGGTACCTCTTAAGTCCGCAGGGCCGCCACCTATTATATTGTTATTTAAAGCTTAAGGTTCACCTTCTAAAACTACCTCAAGGCAAAAGAAATCAAAGTAAAGGCATCTTATTTATTTAGAGACTTAATAGAAAGAAGCGAAAACACAACCTGGTCGTACCTATCCGATAAAAATAAACTAAAGAAACAACAGCGGTTGTAGATCCACATTAGGTTCCCTTGCCTTATAATAATCTTAAAAAATAAAAATAATTGTAGAATTTTCTTTAGCTCTTATTATAATTTCTCACGTGCGCATTTTTTTATCATCGAGTAGACATCGTCAATCTTCAAAAACAGTTTTTACAAGTGTTCGATGAATTCATTGACTTTGAAGTTGTCCCTTGCTCTACAAGCAATGCATTAGTCACTCTTCACATAATTAAGTTACACAAGTTACGTAGAGTGTTTTGTTCTCATGTCATCGGCCGCATGGGAAACTAAGTCCACACTGAAAGCATGGGATTCCACTACAAAGTATGAAACAAAAAACCTCTATCCTCTCCATTAGTGATGTGCCTCACGTTACAGGACAGAGCCTTATTATTCCTTCCTGCATGATTGAATAGAAAGCACACTCTTTTTTTGTTTTTGAAAAAACCGACCTACTCAGCATAGGAGAACTACATTTATTATTAAAATTTAGGAAATTGAAATTAGATTAAAATCAAATTTAAAATCATATTTTTTATCATTATTATTATTACAATATAGCCGTGGCTCACTCCGCTGGGAAGGGAGTAGTGTGAGGAAGGGGTTATAGAATTTTTAGATTGCTCTAGAATTCTCGTATTATTTATTTAAAGAACACGTTCATTCTGCAACACTGCTCCAGCCCATTTTGCTGATCAATCTCTCTAGCAACCACCCCAAGTGAAGATCCTCACAAAGTCTTCATGTGAGGTTCCCCACTTGGGCCCATCAGTATCCAAGGTTTTTTGTTTCAGGCGTCATTCACTCTACTGACACTCTTCTTATTAACTATTTTCCGCCATAATTTTCTATCCTGTCATACTTCGCTAGCTTCTTTAACGTCGAAGCATTTTTTCACGCAGACTCTCGTGTTTCTCTGGCTCCTTATGTCCCTTCTAAATAGGGTTTCATTCACACATTCTAATCATTCTTTCCGGGGTCTGCCTCTAGGCACGCTGCCATTAACTTTACCTTGATACACTTGTTTCGCTAGTCGATCAGCCTTCATTCTCATAATATACCCGAACCGTTCTAACCAATTTCTTTCCCATGCGCCACCTAACGTATCTTCCGAACCAAATTCTTCAAGGATTATCTCGTTGCTCACTTTGTCCATGAGAGATTTCCCGTATATTATGCGTAAGAATTTCATGTCAATCGCGTTAATTTTACTCTTATCTTTTTCTTGATAGGTCCATTTCTCGCTGCCGTATAGCACAGTCGGTACAAATATAGTATTATGTATTGCCATTTTAGCCTTATTTGATATATTTTTACTTCTGATAAGGGCGATACTCTACCCACGTACTCTTACTGTTTCGAGATCCACACCTTCTTTCACAAGACATAACGCATCCTTGTCTAACGCCTTGCATAATATCGAACCAGTGTTTCAATTTCCCATTTACCCGTACACTCGCTTTGCTCTCCGTATATATTTTCTTATAGCTTGTAGAAGCCATTCATTTACTCCGTACTCTTTCAGGACTTCCCAAAGTTTACTTCTATCTACCTTGTCGAAAGCTTTTCTAGGTCAAAAACTGCACAGAAAACTTTTTTCCCCACTCTCAAACTTTTTTCTGGGATTTGCCTTAAGCTAAATATTTGATCCGTACAGGACCTTCCTGACATAAACCCACTTTGGACTTAATCATCTGGGATTTCTCATATTTCGATGCATAAATTTATTAATTCGCACAGTCTGTGTGGTATGTACCCGCCACCGAGTTTAAGCATTTCAGCGTTATTACTGTCTACCCCGGAAACCTTACCGATTTTCCAGTTCTTGGTTATATCCCTAACCTCAGTCACACAGACTTTGTCAATTGAGTTTTCTAACGCATTGTGTTCTACATCGTATTGATGTTTTCCTATAGCTTCATCTTCAGTTTGACCCCTAAAATGGTCTCTGAAAGCGTCTTTAATCCCGCCTGCCTCATATTGCATTTCCCCTTTACTATTTCTCATGTTGACCAAATCTGTACTTTTATCTTCCTCCATTGCTTTATAAAATAGCTTCTTCCTTTCTTCAAAGTCTTCTTGTATTTTCTTTTCTTCTTCTGCTCTAATTTTATCTTTACTTCCTCTAATTAATTGCTTGAGTATCCTCTTTTTGTGTCTGTAATCATTTATACGTCTATTTCTTTCCTCATCGCTAAGGGCTGCCATGTTCGAAGTTCTCCTGTACGCTTCTTTCTTTGCTTTTTGGGCAGCCTCAATTTCATCATTCCACCATGCATCACCAGACATTCTTCCTACAACCGCGGTACCACACACTTCGATCGCACATCTAACAATGATATCCCGGAACATAGTCCATGCGCCTTCTATATCTTTATTTCGTATAAGCGCCTCCCAAGTTGCCTTACCTTTGCTTTCGATTATCTTATTTTGAAAATCTATTCTCTCATTTGTTTCTGTAGGTTCTTAATTTTGATTCGCATTTGTTTTCTATTCTTGGTTCTCTTTTTTCTCCATCCCCGACCTAAGTTAATTTTAGAGATCAGTAGGTAATGATCAGTATTGCATTCAGAACCCCTTATGACCCATGAATCTTTGACTAGCGCTCTTAGTCTTTCATCCGCAACAACAAAGTCAATTATACTGTGGTTATTTCCTTTAGGCAAGGTGTACATGTGGATCATTTTATGCCTAAACCAAGTATTTTTAATAAGCAGACCCTTTTCTTAGCATAAGCTAACTAATTTATCTCTATTATAGTTTGTTCTTGGATCCCCAAAATTACCTAGTCTCTTCCTATATCCTGATTTTGGATGCCAACCCATCCATTCATATCTCCTAGCAGAATTATTCATTCACCATGATCGCAAATATTCATCGTATCATTTAAACTGTCCCAGAAGGCGTCTTTTACTTCCCAGGGATCACTATCAACTGGCGCGTAACATGCTATGATAAATAATCTTCTGATTCCTACTTTCATTCTAGGCCACAGCAATCTGGAAGATACGAAGTCATGATCTCCGACATGCTGTTTCGCTCTTTCATTCAAAGTCAGACCTACTCCTTGCCTACGATGTGTTATATGGTGGAAATTGTAGTTATAACGTCCGTCCCACCAAACTTCACTTAATAAAGAAGGGTTGGGAGGAAGGGGTGGAACCAAAAGAGTCGTCTTAGGTTGATGTTTTTATACTGAGAAGGTCACCAGTCTTCCGCAGCGTTGCATCAGATGGGAGTTCATATGATTCCATCTTATAGTAGCCGGCCGTCCTCTGGGCACGAAGTCAATGACTTTAAATTTTAAAAATCCATTTAAAACGTTTTACAACCCTTTAAAAATCCATTTAAAACATTTTACAAACCCCCAAAAGCTTGATAATTCCTTTAGACATTGGAAGTGTTTTCTATGTTACTGAAATTTGGGTAAATTTGAAAACTTTTGAAAATCTTATTAAATTTAAATTTAAGAAAATGTGATGCATTTTTTAGCTGAAAAATTCTTGAAAATAATCATAATAAAATAAATAATGGAAAAAGAGTAGCCTCCCCCCCCCACCCCCCACTAAACCCCTTACGGGCAGGACAATTCCGTTTTCAATTATATTTTGAATATTTAAAATGTTACTTTTAGTTAAATTAATTGCAATTTGATATTCTGCCATAACAATTGATGGTAAATGATCAAATTAACTTATGTTTAAGGCGAATGCTTGAATTTCCTAGATTTCCACCCTGCAGTTTTAATTTTCACGGTAAAAAAAGTAAAAAAAACAACAAACTTTGAAAAGTAAACAATACACCTATATGGCTGTACGTATCGAGAGTTCGTAACATACTGAATTTCAGTCGAAATATGAAAGCTGGAAAAGTTTCAAGTTATATAGGCGTCTGTTCTTTTGTTTTTTTTTGTTTCTGCGCGTCGGTCATTTGAAAATTCTACGAAATTCGTTCAAGTAATATTTAACGTCCAATAATCAAGTTAAAGTATAGAATTCCTGAAAATATAACCAAAAATCCAACGAGCAAATTTGGACAACCACCATAAAATGTTCCTATGGTAATATGAAGAAAGAAACTCTTTAAACAAAAAATTTCCTGAAAAAGAACAAAAATGTTGTACAAAAATAACACAGAGGACATAAAAATAAGAAGGCAACCAAACAAAACCCCTTTCTTTTTTTCGCCTTTTTTATAATTATCAAATCACATTAAAAAACATTTATAAATATAATTTAATATTACAAATGTTTTCCATTGTGATTTAATAATAATAAAAATAAAAAAGACGAAATAAATGAAAAAATAGAAGCAAGGAGGTATGGTTGGTTGCCTTCTCATTTGTTTTCCTCTTTGTTACTTTTGTGCAACAAATTTTTTCTTTTTTAGGAATGTTTCTTAGAAGATTTTTTTTAGATTTATTACAACAGTTTATAATGTAAAGATGTACCAATCGAATTTAAATTAATTTAAAAAACTTTCATTTCGATAATTAATTGCATTTAAAGACTTGTGGAGTAGAGTATAAAAAAATAAAAAATAAATAATTTGACTGGATATAAACATTTAAATGACTTGAAAAATAAAACAATAAGATCGCAATTACTCATGATGCAATCTTTCATTATGATGACCCTGAATTGGTTAAAAATTGAAATATTAAGTTGTAGCGAAATTCCCATAGTTCCATGGAAACGATTTCATGTCTACATGCCATAGGAATTTATCACATTAACGATGATAATGAGAGTCTGCATTCTGAACACGTCCAGTCAATGATTTTACTGAAATAATTCAGATTTAACTTGCAAAGTGTAATATAGCATGATGGCATTGAATTACAATTCACTATTCTCAATTCATTATAATATTCTCTGTGAGAGATAGTCAATATAATGACTCCTATCAATGATTTTCCATTTTTCACGAAAGAGAAATAGTAAATTGCATTAAAGATACATGTTTACTTTTTCAATTGAACATGATATCGATAACACACGTATGAAGTATTATCATAATTTATGAATACCTGTTATACTTTATCTGACTGAAAGGTACACGAATGATATTATAGCATTAGGCTGACAGCAAAAAAGCTTTGAAATAATTTGACGGTACACCCGTGTTATTTTTTTTTTATATTACCTCTGAAGATTCTTATAAGAATAACATGGAGAAAAAACCAAATTTAGAACTTCTCTCCAAAACATGAAAATGTATAACAAAATATCGGCTATACTTTCATGATCTCATAAAAAGTCTTCAAGGTATATAAATCTATTATTATTTTTTATGTCAAACTTCCAGAGCCCCTTTTATGGCCCCCATGTAATTGCAATTAACCCATTAAGTCCTGACTGGACACATTTATAATATTTTTTTCAACGGCTCTATTAACTACGAAATCGAAAAAAATTGTCTGATCTTACTATTTCTGCAGTTCGAATTTTAAGAAAATGCATATTTAAAATGATATATTTGTTTATTTAACAAAAAACACGAATTGTCGAATGAAAAAAAAATTTTAATATGTGATTTTAGGAACGAAATCGTCCGTAGATTTTTTGTATTTGTGCATTAAAAGTGACTATGCACTCTAGTCTTCAAAATGTAGTGGTTGGTTTTTGTCAAATTATACATTGCGGCATCCAATATGGCGGCTTAAATTAATTTTTTTTAAATTTTACGTTACTTTTTCCTGCAAAAACAATTTTTGTTCAATTTTAATCAAAATAAGTGCAAGATGGTTTTTGAGTCGCTGATTGTGAATCTGCTATCACGTTATCAAAATTGAAGATGGCGGATCCAATATGGCTCCCAAAAATTTCAAAAAATTGTTGAATTTTTGTGTAAATTGGTATAGGTGGGTTTTTTGGGTCGCTGATTACGAATCTGCCATCAGATTTTCAAAATTCAAGATGGCGGATCTAATATGGCTGCCAAAAATTTCGGAAATGTTTCAATTTTCATAAAAAAACTTTTTGGAGAGTTTTTTTTTAGTTAATAGAGCCGTTGAAAAAAATCTTTAAAATTTGTCCAGTCAGGACTTAATGGGTTAAGATTTTTCATAATATTACCCTTAGTTATTACTTTCTTATTTTTTTCATAAAACTTCATGAAAAACTGAATCAAAAAAATTGATGGTTATCTTATTAATGCTGTAGTCCGTTTAATGAAGTAGGATAGTGTCTTTTTTTATTTAAATTGTTTGCTTATAGTTCAAACAAATTATTTTTGCCTAAATCCAACTTTTTAATATGAAAAACTAGAAAATCTTACTTTTTTCTAGGTTTTTAGCATGTATGGAAATATTAAATAGCACAAATATTACTTTTTTAAAGACCTAATATTCTTTAAACAATTTATTATTTTGTAATATCGCCAATTTATAGGTTTTTCGGAATGACTTTTGACGAAAGAAATAAAATTAATTGTTTTTTTGGTGAAATTTTTTCAATAAGTTCCAAAATATAATATTAATATAATCTTACTTTTTTTTTTATTTTTTTATTGTTTCTTCACGCTATCTTGTTAACTTAATGAGAGTTCTAGATAAATTTATGAAATTTGAAGAGCTAGTTTTTACCACTAATATCTCAAAACTAATGCAAGGATTTATAAAAATATTAATTAAATCTCTCATTAGAACTTTATAATTGCTTAAAAGTGGGTTTTTTATGGTAAAACTTTTTTCATTAACATCATTCAAAGTTGATGTAAGAATATAAAAGATTTTTTGGCTTGAGGTCAATTTATTAATCTGGAGTATAATTACATTTTACTAAAAACTACGGCAGTTATTGATATTTATAATATTTAAAAAATAAGTTTTATATTAAGTTATAGACATTTATAATATTTTTTAAATTATCTTTTGCAGTAAACATTTTTCCATTAACATAATTCAAATTTGATTGCAAGAATAGAAAAGACTACTTGATACGAGTTTAATTAATTGATCTGTAATTTCATTATATTTTATTCAAGAATACGAATGTTATAGTCACTTATCACATTGAAAAAGCTGAATGGTGAACAAATTGCAAAGTTTACTATCAGGTTTATTATTTATTAATACTATATACTTTTGTTCAAAGTGTCTCGTCGTCTTGAAATTTCGGGAGGAGTAATCCATTCCCTCAAATATTCATTAACTAATTTTTAAGTATTAATTATAATTTGAGGTACTTCTGTTTTGAACAAAATTAAAGCTAATTCATATCTAACTTACTAATTAATCGAAAATTATGACACGAGTTTGTTTTGATGATTTTATGACGCATTAGAGCGTGGTACCGAATAATTATTAGGCTGACTGAAAAAGGCCAGATCTACTGAGAAATAACGCTCTTAGTACCGCTTGGTGACAAATTATCAATTGTAAGCATGTTGAGTTGGGAAGAATGAAAATGCTGGAATTAATTGAATTATTTCAACAGAGCTAAAAAAAAGTTACAGTTTAGCATTCGAAAGCATTCAAGTTCCTTGATCACGATACAAATTCAAAATAAACCAAATTTGTGGACTTACATCTTTTTCAAATTTTTGTAAAAAGTTTGTACATTGTGAACATGTTATTTAAGAACAAAAAATTTCAGCATTTATTTGTACCTTCTTCGAATTTACCCATTTAGAGTTTCATTTACTGTATGCAAATTTAACAAACAACTGGAATTTGCCAGCTCTTATCAATTTCTTTGTATTTTCTAACATAAATTTTCCCATAAATTGTCAGTATTACATTAATGTGTAAACTTTTAATACACTATGGAATGTATTTTTCTGTATTTCTTGAAACATTAGTATATAGTCTTGAAACACATAGCCTTTCCATTAATAATTTTAAAAAAGAGATTTTATTATAAACGTGTGCCTATTTCCAACTAGGACAAAGATTTTTCTGTCACGGTTATTCAATGCCAGAAGCAAGATTTATTTATTTATTTCAGAATACATTATACGCCCAAGATTCCAAGATTTATGAACAACTTTGATCAACTTCTATTTCATTCTAATATTATATAATATATAAACTCGTTATTAATATACTTTAAACAAAATAGGCACGAACATTGCTTAAATAATTGAAATTTGAAATAACTTTTTCATACTAGATTTTAAACCTTTTACTAAAATATGAGGTTACATCAGAATTAATTTTCAATTTTTTAAAAGGTAAAGAACGTGTTTCTCAGAACAAATTAAAAGGATCATGATTCATATCTACAATTCAAGTACAATAAAACATTCCGTATAATTATTTCTGGGAAACCCACAGGTCTTTCCTTATATGGGCCGTGACCCAATTTTATAACGAATCTAGGAACAATGATAAACAAATTTATTGGTATCAATTTATTAGTTCAACAGTGAAGACCTTAAAAGCTGATAAAAATACACTCATCTCAGTACGATGGCCCCTATCGGACTACAAACGAACCAAGAGCTGCTTAACTTCGATGATCGAACGAGAAGCCTCAGAAAATTCCATAAGTTCAAGCGGACATTAAATTAAATATTAAATAAATTTTAAAGTTTATTAATTTAGAATTATTTTAATAATGTAATATTGACAACTTTCTTTACAAGATGCTACACTCTAATTTTAAATCAGTAACAATTTGACTGAATAAATTAATCAAGCATGCTTTGAGAAAGTGCCTAATTTCCAGTCAATAGCAGAGACTATTTTTATTTCTAAATTAAAACTCCTTGTTAAATTCCATAAATAATTAACCATAAATGACTTATTATTACATTAAATGTTACGGATCAGATAAGTCTATGTTGGTAATTACTTATTATTTTAGTTGAAAATTCATCTGCTTGGTGTAAAATTTAACTATTTTAATTCAAATGCATTTTTTTTTAAATAAATATTGTTAATGGAAAGTTAAATTATTCCATTTTTATATGAAAATTTATTTTTTTGAATTAATTATTTAACTATTTCATTGATAGTTAATATTTTTGTTAATAATTAATAATTTTAGTGATAAGCTTATTTTTGTGCTTGAGGATTCAACTATTTCATTGCT
Source organism: Druon quercuslanigerum (assembly GCA_010014905.2). Lineage (NCBI taxonomy): Eukaryota > Metazoa > Arthropoda > Insecta > Hymenoptera > Cynipidae > Druon > Druon quercuslanigerum. The sequence continues at coordinate 11,215 of JAAAKG020074385.1, forward strand.
AATTCATATTTTTGTTAATAATTCATAATTTTAGTTAAAAGCTTGTTTTTGTGATTGATAATTTATAAATTTAACTACTTTCTTGAAAAATCATTTTTTTTGTTTTTGAAAATTAATGTTTTTACTTCATTTTTTTATATTAAACAATTTGTCCTTATTTGTAGAAAATTAATTATTTCACTATAAATTCATGTTTTTGGTTAAATTCAACGGTATTTTATTTAAAATAAAAATCTTTTTTATGTGAAATATTAACTATTGCATTTTTCGTCGCGAATTACTTCTTTTTATTTCAAATTTTAGTACTTGGTTGAAATACGTTGTTAGAAATTCATTTTTTTTCTTGAAGATGCACGACTCGACTTTAAAGATCATACCTTTGGTTGAAATTTTAGTTACAAAAAATTGCTTTATTAGTTTTAAATTCATCTTTTTAGTTAATAGTATATCCAGTTTCTTGAATGTTTATCTTTTTTGGTAGAAAAATTATTTTCTGAGAGATTAACTCTTTTTTTTAAATTATACTGCTTGGTTGAAAGTTGAACTGCTTTATTACAAATTGATTTTTTTCGTTAATGATTCATCATTTAAGTTGGTAGTTTCTCTATTTGGACGAAAATTAACTTTTTGAACTGAAAATCCAACTATTTATTTAAAAGTTCATGTATTTTGTTAAAAATTCTTCTTTAGTGGTAAAAAATAAATTTTATTCGCGATAAATTCATATTTTTGATTAAATTGAACAGATTTTTATTTGAAACAGAAATTCTCCTCTTTTTTTATTTAAAATTTTAGTACTTGGTTGACCAACGTTGTTGTAAATTCATTTTTGTGTTTGAAGTTTCATGGTTTAAATTGAAAATTCATATTTTTGGCTTTTGTTTTTTTTAGTTAAAAATTAACTTTGTTATTTAAAAATGTAACTTTTCAATTTTCGATCGAAAATTGATTCTTTTATTTGAAAGATCAACTTTTTGACTGAAAATTCATCTTTTTCCCTTTTTTGACAAAAAATTAATCTTCTGAGGTAATTTTTTCCAATTCAATTACTTGCATAAAAGTTGTACTGCTTTGTAAAAAATGCATTCCCTTAGATAATTATCTAATTGATTGAAAATTAATTTTTTGAATTAAAAATTTAACTTTTCGGTTGAAAAGTCATGTATTTTCTTGAAAAATTCATCTGTTTCCTTAAAAATTTATCCATTTTGTTTTAAATAATTTTTTAGTTTAAAATTTACCTTTGTTTAGTTGAAAATTCAAATCATTGATTAAAGTTGAACTACTTTGTTAATAGTTCATGTTTTGGGTTAAAGATTCATCATTTGAGTTGCAGGTTTATCTCTTTTGCTGAAAATTGAACTATTTTGTTGAAAATTAGTTTTTTTCTCCGGATAGTTAATTTTGTAATTTGAAAATTTAACTATTCCATTCTTAGTTTGAAACTTATCTTTTATAGATGAAAATTCAACAGATTGAATGATTTCAAATTACTTATTTCGTCAGTGAGAAAAATTGACTAATTTAAAAATTCACTATATACTGATTTTTGCAGTATTTGGATCTGCATTATTTTAATCAGTCAAAATTGATTTCGAATCAGTAATTTTAATATTAATAATAATTTTAATATTTTTCTTAGATATGAAATATTGTGAAGTATTTTGATTATTTTAACTTACTTTCTGTCATAGTGATATTTGTAATTGATAAGTAGTACAAGTGCTGCGATGATTGTCATTGCTGCTGCTAAAACATTTACAAGTTCCACAAAACAGTCTGACCTCGCTGAGCCGCTTCCTGGCATTCTAATGTTGGTGCCATTTCCGCTTTTCCAGCTCCACACAACTTGCCTTCCATATGGTGGTAGCAAAAGTAAAAAGGCATTCTCTTCACACAGTCCCATGATATTTCTAATCCAAAATATAATTTTTTAAATATTAATGTTATCGATTTCACAATAAGCATGCTTACATAAGATATGTTAATTTCTTAGTTTCATCAATTACAAAATTCTTCTCCTTTCTTTAAATTTTTATTAGAAGTGTTTCTTAATTTTAATCAAGTAGAGAGTTCAATAAAAATGTATACAAAAATGAAAATTATTATATTTATATTTTATTATATTTATCCCAAAAAAAGTTATTGGAATTAAGTACTCTTGAAATTTAAAGAAAATCTGAGGAAAAGATTTTTTCAGGCTAAAAACTACGGTTGGAAATGGACAAGGTGGGGGGGGGGGGGTATGTGGATGCAACATTATGAACTTAAGTAACATTTAGTACGTTTTTTTGTGATAAATTTTAAAGAAATTTTCTTTTTCTCTGTTTTTAATATGCATACCCTTTCTCCCATTGCATACCCATCTCTCGTTTTTCTGATTAAATGCGAACTAAATTAATAGAAACCAATAAGAAGAATCAACTACACTAGAAACTTAAAAGACCGTACAGCTCGGGGCTCTGTACGAACTTACAAACAGTCGACACAGGTATAAAGCAGGTGTGCGAGGCGGTGCTGTACCTACATATTGCGGGCGCCCGAGGCCGATGTAACGAAGACCGGTCTTATAAGTTTCTGGTGTACTTTTCGTTAAAAAGGATACTATTATATTTTCGATTCGGAATTCATTTTATTTGGTTTAAAAATGTAGAAATATGTTTAAAAATTTATTACTCTATTGAAAATGCAACAATTGGGTTAAAAAGTCATCATTTCTGGTCAGAAACTTAGACAGCCGGTCATTTTTCCGATGGTTCAAGTGACCGAAAATTAAAATAGCGAATATTAGGATACCGAAATTTATTTGAAGGAAAACTAATTTACCGAATGATTAATTGACCGGAAGCCATTTTAACGAATGACTGATTGACCGAAAATTATTTCAAAGAATGTCGAATTATTCGAAAATCAGTTTAGCGATAAGTGAAATATCCGAAAATCATTAAGGCGAAGGTTCAAATATCCGAAAATTTTAAAATTATTTATTTGCATTCAGATAGATGTTCAATAACAAATAAAAATCCTTTTTTTACATTACCAGGACCCAACATGTTTTGAGGTTATTGATATTTCGTTATCAGGATAATTTTTATAATTTGATTATTGTGCTTATATCGATTTAAAATTATATATAATACAATATAATAACGTACTAAGGATTTCAACAGATAAATCAGTTATTTTTAATTTATTAATTTTTTTAATTTCACTGTTTAAAATAGAAAGATACATTTTTACAGCATTACTTTAGCTGAATTTTTAAATTTTAATTTTATCAATAATACTTTTTGCAAAGTACTCTAAAAATATAAAAGAGATAAGGTGTTAATTGGTTCACGTAAATAGGGAAATGAATTCTTCTAAATAAAATAAATTTAAGTACTATCTTAAATTACATTAACGACATTCTACTTTATTAAGATTTTAGATGAAAATATTGCATTTTAGGAATAAATTAATTTTAAACAAATAGACATCAAACCAAAAAGATCAATTTTTTTACCGAAAAATAACATTTTTCAATATAATACACATGAACTTGGAACAAAATAGTTCAATGCTCAACTAAAAACGATGTATTTTAAATGAAATAGAATAATTTCAAACTAAAAAAGACAAATTTTTAACCAAGAAAGTATTAGTTAAATTTTCAGTTTAAAAAGTTAATTTTCAAGACACAAAAAACGAGTTTTCAACAAATAGTTCATTCTTCGGTCAAAGACATGAATTTTCAACCTGAACAAAAAACCAAACATTTTCAACAGGATAATCAAGTTTTCAATCCAATGAGATTAGTTTCCAAACCAAAATAAAGAATTTATAAAGAAGAAAGATTTTTTAGACAAATGAGAAAAACGTTTCAACCAATTAGTTCAACTTGCAAATCAAAATTGTTAAGTTGCAAAATTTCTAAATTTTCAAGCCAAAAAGACGAATTTTCTACAGAATAGATGAACATTCGTCTGAAAAATATTAATATTCAACCAAAACAGTTAGACTTTCCACCAAAGAGGTGAATCTTTAACTAAGGCAATCAATTATTAATTTTCAAGACAAAAAGACTAGTTTTCTATCAAAAAGTTGAATTTTTAAACTAAAAATATTAATTCTCGGCGAAAAATATATTAGTAGATATTTCTATTATAGGTATAGCTTAGTATTATTATTATTAGAATTATTGTTTTTATTTCTATTGGGCAGTAACCATCTTAAGCCTGTGACAATATTTTAAATTTTCATGATAAAAAAAAATAATACTTACTTTTATTTTCTCTTTCTCGGTGCGTAACCTTTAATACAATTGGTCATTTTTCTTTAACTTAAATTAATCTATATTAACTATATAATGTTTTTGTCACTCATTTTGTTAAATTTTCATTGTTTTTATCCCTTCAATCAACTTGCTACGTATTATACATGTTATATTTGTTATAAAACATCTATCTGATTGTATATAAACAATTTGTAAATTTTCGGATATTTGAACCTTCGGTTAAATGATTTTCGGATAACTCTCCTATCGCTAAACTGATTTTTTGGTAATCTGAAACTTCGCAAAATCAGGCCTTCTGAAATTTTAACTTTCAGTAAAATGGACTTTTGGAAAAATGAATCTTTGCAAAAACTATTTTCGAATAATTTAACATTTGTTGAAATGATTTTCTGCCAATTAATTATTCGCCAAATTATTTTTCCCTAAAATAAATTTCAGTAACCTGATATTCGCTATTTTAATTTTCGCTGTCAGAATATTAGCTGCTTGGTCAATTTATCTCCTTGATTGAAAAATTATCTATTACATTTTTAGAAAATTAATTTTTTTGGGTTCAAGAAACATTTTTTCGGTTGAAAATTCATGTCTTTTGGTCCATTTTTGGTTGAACATTGATATTTTTTATTGGTTCAACAACATTCAACAATTTTTTGTATATTAATGTATTTTGTTAAAAAATTGTCTTTGGTGGTCTTTAATTAATCTAGCTGAATGTAAATTTATCCTTTTTGGTTGAAAATGCAAAATTTTCGGTCGAAATGAATGTCTTTTAATTGGTTATTCAATAGTTTGATCGAAAATTTAAATATTCGTTTGAAAATTAACTTTTTTTACATTTCTATATTATTTGGCTTAAATTTAACTATTTGCTTCAAGATTTAAAAATTTTTATAACCATTTTAGCTTTTGTTAGAAAATTAAATTTTTGTTAAAAATAGTTTTTTCGGGTTGAAAATTCCACCACTTTGTAGATAATTTGTCCCTTTAACTTTGAAGTTCAACTATTTTGTTGAAAATTAATGTATTTTCTTGAAAATTTGTGTTTTTTTTTGTAGAACATTCATCTTCTTGCTGGAAAAATGATGTTTTTGGTGGAGAATTAAACTATTTGGTCAAAAACTTATCTTTTTTCGTTAAAAATACAACTGACTGGTTGAAAGTTGAACTAATTTGTTAAACATTCATATTTTCTTAAGATTCATCTCTTTGATAGAAAATTTTACTTTTCTGTTGAAAAGCCGGTTTTCTTTTGATTCAATATTAATTGTTCTATATTAGAATTACACTAATCTATTTTTTGTTAGAAATTTATCCTTTATAAGTTGAATAAATGAATATTCAACTATTTGGTACAAAATTTTCTTATTTTGTTGAAAAATCTTTTTGTTTGTTAGAAAACTAATTTTGTTAGTTAAAAATTTAATATACATTTTGACTTGAAATCTTAGGAACTCACAGTGTTTTATTAGATTCAATATAGAATTTACATTATTATTATTTGAATGAATTTATTTATCCATTATTATCCTTTTTTCGTAAAAAATAATACCTTTTAGGTTTTGATAGAATTTTGGCCATCTTTACTTTTCCGGGGGGGGGGGGGGTCAACTGGGATGGGGGGGGGGGGGCCTGAGGATTGTGAGA
>JAAAKG020074396.1:0-17134 GCA_010014905.2 Druon quercuslanigerum
TTGTAAATAATATGTCAAACCATACTACACTCGACACTCCATAGCAGACGACCATTTCTAATTATATATTTTCCCTGAAGGGGCGCTCTTATCTGGGAAGAGATAAAAATCCGAGGACAGGCGATCGCGAACTGGCGCCAGGCGAAATACATGGCGTACGGTCTCCTTGTAGTACTTCGTGGTCTTGAGCATTTGTTTTAAATACTTTTTCGTAATCAACAACCCCGAACACCCCCAAGTACAAATTTGGAAGAGAAAACACCCAGCAGAAAATTTCTTCTGTAAAATTTCTTCTGTACATAACCTCAAAAGTAGCCAAAACGCCCTTTTTCGTACATAACCTCAAATATCTTAAAATCCTGACGTGCTGGGCCAACTCTGACCTCGGATTCGGATTCTACGTGAAAAATTACTTCAGAAATGACCCTACACTTTCCAACAACAAAACCATGTTGGCCTGTGTTATTATTATCTGTAACACATTAGGATCAAATTGTAAAGACCAGATATAAACGGAACAATGCAGTAGTCCAAAGAGGATGGTACGCATCAAGCTAACAAAACGAACAGACGCTCCCTATCAATCAACCTACAAGATAACAATGAAAATTGACGTTTTTATCATGCATTCCTATGTACCGGATACCAAATTGTCGTAAAACACTAAAATCTTTATCGCGGGAACGACATTATTGTTGATCAGCATGAGAGCTGTAGGAGGGCTCACAATAAAAACAAGAAGTTTTGGATTCTTGGAGTATTATTCTTTTCGGAGTATTCAGGATCTCCATATGCTGATAAGATGTTTTTACTCACTCAAATTACCACTAGATTTGTAACTTCCTATCCCTCGATAGCTAAGAACGCATACCATCCCAGCTGAAAATTCATGTACAGGAACTTCGGAGCATACTGGACATGTTTCTGGACATGATCCAGCACACTGACCTGTTCAGGAAATCTTGACGGTTCTTGAAATTGAGAGAATGAAACTGTACATGATCCAGCAATGGAACCTGCTTCGATAAAAGAACCTTTAAATGATCGAGTACAGGTTCCTGTCAGGGTCCTTCGCAAAGTAAATTGAGGCTCGAGATCCTGTACAGAAACACTCTTGGTGACCTTTACAGAAAGCCGTTGCCGAGAGAGTCAAGCAACTAGAGAACGCTCGCGGATTAGTTCCTATGCAGGTTCACATATACGATCCTGTACAAGTTCCTGTACATGAACCCGCGACTTAATTCGTTCTCAAAAAGAACCTGTACAGGATCATTCAAAGGTTAGGTTGTATACAGGTTTCGTCGCAGGATCATGTAAAGTTTCCTACGCCAAATTCTTGTACAGGAATCGTTAATATTACCTGCACAGGCTCATGTGCAGGTTCGTGCCAAGCACGATCGGAAGGATCCTCAGAGGTTCTTCTGAATTAATTTTCAAATAGCTAAATCTGGACATAACACAATCTGAAATAACTGATTCGTTATTCTACTTTAAACATATTTATACCACTACCTCTAGAACTTCTTATCCCTCAATATCTAAGATGAGATTGACCATGCATTTAGAGAACTGCGTCATTCTCCAAATATGGATATATCCCGAACTCCAACCTGCTTAAAATGTCAGAAAGGTTTGGAAACAATTGATTATAAAGCGTTTTGAAGACGTATATAAGGCCAGTCTAACTTTATCTGTTTAATATTTAAAGTACCGCTTCAGATTGAAACAGTCTGCCTGACTCTTATCCGGCATTGCCGCCAGAAATGTTTGAATGAATAGCCCCATGGCAGAATATGTCTAAATCTGTCTGGTATCAGCCACCTGGAAGATATTAAATTACTTACCGTAAAAAACCACCACTAGGGGCTGTAACACCTTGTAGTTGGTGGGTACAAGACAGCCCAGCAGCCGGAGAACGGAGAGTCGACGAGGACTGCACTGCCCGCCGCTGAGAGGACTAACGCCATGACGATGGTGCTGACGGACACGAGCTACCCTGACTTGCTGCTTAATATGAAGCAGTTTAAGCTCTTTAGGGAGGCCACCTGCGGGCGCTTGAAAGAGAGTCCACACATGAATGACCGAAATTCGAGACCTCCTTCTGCAGGGGAGTGGTCTTTGTATTTCTTGCAGCCGACCTAGTGGCTAGAGCATGGCTACACAAATCAGTGGTCGAGATAACACCTTGCTAAGGGGCATCCCTTAAGTGGGTGGGGTTGAGTTGCTCCAAAAGATTTGGCGGTCTACGGCGTAGTTCCCAGGTAAGCTGGAAGAACCATCTGTGGCCCTCCAGCGGTTGGAGGGATTCAACCCCTCACTAGAAACAACATCCTAGCGAATCATCAGGCACGATAGACCTCAGGCAGAGGACACAGTAAGAGGCATCAAGCACCCCCTAGTTTTGCAAATTCCCGAGTCTGAGGCGTAGGGCTTTGCGGTCCTCAAGAACAGGTCCTTCTACCACTTTGGACATATCAACATTAGGGTTGCCGGCTAGGGACAGAAGGAACCTTTCGGGACACAGGAAGATCGAGGGCAGACCTAAATGACTGCTGCCGTCCTAACCATTACTCAAATTAACTTGGATCATAGCAAAGGCGCCTGTGCAGTTATGCAGAGGGGTATGTCTGCGAGGCATACAGGCATACATTAATTCAGGAACCTTGATTAGTTCGGATACCATTAGGGGATTGGGCTTAAATACTGGTGAAAGGAGTCAACGTTGTCCCGCTTCCTGAGCTATGCTCGAGAGTTATGGGATCGGCATACTTTCCATACGATAACATTACAAATCCACCAGTGGAGGTACGCCCACTGATGGAATGTTGCAAGGAAAGGGGTCTTCCTCTTCTGCTGGGGTGTGATGATTTTGTGCAGCAGCACGGACATCAACTCCAGATGTATTGATTTACTGGAATACCTGGCGTTCCGTAGCTAACTGTAAACGATACAGTCACGTGATAACGTTTCTACGCATGCTCTGCGTGCTTAGCGTTACCGTTTCCCGCTATCCGACGCTCGTTAGAGTAACGTTTAACGCTTACCATATCCTAAAAATCGCTATGCAAAATCTCCCTAATATTAAGAAGTGGAGAGTCTCAGATGAATCCACTTTTTCAGATCACTCACAGATAGAGTTCGAGTTGGAATCCATTGCACCCGCAAATCTGCAAAAAACTCGAAGAGCTTCGTAGTAAAACCAGAGAGAGGTTCAGACATGCAATACGTAAGGCAAAACAAGAAAGCGGCAACAACTTCTGCTCCGACCTCGCGAAAGAAGCAGAGGTGGTTAGACTGGATATGCTGCTTTCTCGAAACCCGGATACTATTCTCGGCTCACTAAAACTGTACGGCCGAGGATACTCAGAGTCCGATGAGGATGCCTTGGCTCACCAGATATAAGCACATTTTCCGGGCTTTACAAGGTTGAGTTGTAGGCATTTCCAATAGGATAGCCACTGAAGCAATTAACAGTTGGCTGACTAAGTAACATCAAAATGAGTTGCGATTGGTCTATAGTTTCAGAAGGCCAACACACTCTTGGGCTCAAAGCTAAACTCTCACCGCGCGAAGGAAATACTCAAGCTCGGGAGGAACAAAGTCAAAGTACTAAGAAATGCGTATTATGGACATAAGATAGGGCTTGTGGAAAGTCCCCTCTGCTGTCTGTGCAGAAGGCATGATTAGAAAGCTACTCATACCCTTTGTCAGTGCTCCGCGATCGCGGAGAAACGTCTACCACTCACGGGCAGTCACTGAATCAGTGAGTTAGAAATATCTGCTAAGAGCGTGACTGCCGCCCTCTCCCTGTGGAGAGGGCTTTGGGGTCATGCTTAGGTATAGAAGGGGACGCAACGGAATCACCCAAGCGTCAGGGGCTCTTATGGTCTCAACCTAGAATTATAATAATAGCTCTAAGAAAAAAAAGCTCTAAGAGAGCATCCAGGGGGGACTGCTGTGACCTCCAACGCTCGCGGCCGCTTGTAATTGTATACCTTCAGCATCATCGCAGGAGGTTTCAAGCATCCAATTAAATTAACTAATAACATCGTGATCTCATCAGTCACTTGACTTAGCCCGTGGCTATGATGTATAACCGGGTTCTACCGAGTAAAAGTTTTGAAAACAAAAAAATAATAACCTAAAAAATCGCAATCTACCCATTTTCATCTGGAATTTTTACTCTATGTGTAAGATAGAAGCAGAAAATGACCTTTTCAATCTCCCCTCCCGCATCCAATGAAAATATCGGTAGTATGGATGCTTTAATATATATATACCTTTTAGTATTAACACTCAGCTATCAATTCCTTTTGCCAGTATCGCCCATCCCTAGAATGTACTATTGCATTAGAACCACTGCGTCATTCTCCAAATATAGTTATATCTAAAATCCTCAATTCTAATGGGATATTTAGACATTTCACCCTCTTTTAGATGATCGATAACGGACGCTTATGAGAACCTAGGTCCACTTCTACTTTAATATTACTCAACAACAGAACAACAGAATCAGTGACGAGAGATGAAAGATATCACTGCCATGTGCAGTAGTTTTTTTTATAATAAGAGGAGTAGTCTTGCATGAGACAGCCAGCCTAAGCTTTGTTTTATTTAAAAAATAAAACGTAGGCCGGTAGTGGCAGATTCTTACTAACTAACTCCCCCTCTAGCCCAGTCAAACCATGCTTCAATAATCCGCTTTCACATTATTTCAGGAACATGGGGGTAAGGCTAATGCACTGTGCCTCGAGGCGCGCTATCGGTGCCAGGTTGGACTTTTGTCAAGCCCCAGCCCTAGCTATTAAGTACGCATCATCCTCAGTTGTGCGACAAATTCGCTCAACGTGCACGTAGCCCTTTGAAATCTTGGCTGGGCTTCGCCATTTGCTGTTCTCAACTGGAAGGCTTCTTCAACGGGGCTGTCTCCATGAATGACACGCATCTCATAGACCCCGGCAGATGGTGAGTCCGGAGCTTACACTTTGCGCAACGCATATGAAGCACTGGGGAGTGTCGACGTACTCCGCAGTATTGTGCTCAAAATCGAAAGAGCTGTAGCATCGCACAGCCTCCATCTTCTTATGTACGCGACATGATACCTACCCCACCTTCAGGTCTTCTGCGTGTAACAACTTTGAAGCCATTTTCTCGGACAGTATACCGAAAACCTTCAGAAGGGCCTTTTTATGAGGATGATTCTTATCTCGCCAGCGGGCCGTTCGCCAAAATGGCATTCTGAACATCCTCGCCGTCTGATGTAGTGTCAGGTTCTAAGATATCAACCTCAGTGCGAGGGACGAACTGCCTCACGCTGCTATAACTTCTCCAACAACCCATCTAATGGCAGCGGATATTTTGGTCTACCATCCGCTGCTGTCCAGCCTCTATTATTTCCACACCAAAGGTTTCAGTTTGAGGTCCTTTGTTTGAGGTCCCTTAGTAGCTCAGCGTAATTCAAGACCTTATCCAGCTTGATTAAAACTGCCTCGGGTTGAGTTCGTCTCGGCTTCCTCTTGTTGTTCTTTGATTTGGGTGCCGGTGTAGGTACAGTCAAGTCCTCAGCGTGTTCTTCTTGAGCATCGAGGTGCTCGCCTCTACGGGGCTCGGCGTGGGCTCCCTCACTCTCTTCCCATAATGGGTTGAGGGAGTTGCCACGACATCGTTCTCTATCTGGATTCCCCTGCTGGCCACTTTTCCTTGCCCTGCCTCCTTCCTTGCTTCAGTGACTCTCTTGGCTACTGTTTTGGTCACCCAACGTTCGGGATCTTCGAAATAACCGCCTAGAAATTCCACTTTAAAGTGAAGTTGCTTGAGAAGAGATTTCGTATCCCGCAAAACGTCGAGGATTTCGAGGAACATGTTCCTCTTTGTCCCCCAAAAAACCTCTATCATACTGCTGACCTCTTGAAGTATTTCAGAAGCTCATTAGTCTCTTCCAACCACATAGCGAACGGAGGGTGCTGATCCTAGCGTCGGACTACTCTCTGGTCTATGGTCTCTGGTCCTCACCAAAATTCAAGGGACCGGCACCGGAGCTTGAACCCCATCGGAACCGGTGGAGAGATTTTTACTCTTGCGGGGTACTGTGTTTCGAAGAAACTTACTCTTCGTTGGTTTGGAATTTGGGGTTCCTTCCCCTAGCTGGCTTTTGCCTGTCCCGGGTGTTTGATTTAACCCGTACTTTCCATATATGGGAGGCATCCCGCCATCCGCAATTTTAGGGAGGCGCCCGAGGGGGGACCAACAACCCCACGCGGAGGCATGCGCAGTACTAATTTATGTGTATTTATAGGTTATGCAACCCCACGTGCTAACATAAAATACACATGAATCACTACTGCGCATGCAAAATTGGCATCTGTGTGAAAGATTTAAAATCGAAGGTGTGTCAACAATTAAATGGACAAATTGTCTTGCGATCATATAGCCGAGGATCATCGCGGTCCAGCGAACAAGAGGGTAGAAACCTGTGATGAGTTATCTGCAGTTTTCTTCTCCACTGGCCAAGCTTTCAGGCAAATGCAAATAAGAATACTCTTTTGCTCATTAGTCATCACTATTCAAGGTGGACTCAAGTGGACTAAATCAAACAAGGAGACTATTCGAATCTGTTATCCTTAACTCCGTTTTCTAGTTTTTTAAAACTAGATTCTAAAACTAGAAGCCATATTTTAATTAAATAAAATATAAAGTAAGTTATATCTCTTGGGACGTAAAAAGAAGTGGAACTTGAAAACTCAATGCTCTAAAGTTGTAAACATTCAAAATTAAAGAAATGATTCGATTACTAAAGTATCAAGTGCAGATAGTTAATTTTTCAACTAATTTTATGTTAATCGAGACAAGTTTTGACTTTAATTTCAAATCTTAATTGTTAACACTTCCTATAGAATTATTAGTCGTTCTGGACATTTTCCAATAACATATTTTTTAATTCGAAATGATTTACGGTAAGCGTCCCAGTAATCGTGACCCCAGTTTTCTTTCTATTTATGTAATTTGAAGTAATTGAAATTCCATAACATAAGAACATGCTAAAAATAAATGGATTCTATCTTTCGATATTATTATAACATATTTTTTGAAAATACATTCAAATTATAACCAAGCTTCATGATTATTGAAGCCATCACGATTACTGGGACATTTTTACTTATTTGTTTAAAGATTCAAATAAAAATCAAACAATTTTAAGATATTACATTTCGAAAAAAACAAAATTGCGATAAATGAATCCTTTATTTGAAAGTAGACAATTTTAGCTTTCCAATTCGAATTTTTTTTTGTTTTTTAGTCGAGTTTCAAATCTTAAATATATTGGAACATTTTCAAATAAAAAATTATTCCTTTTTCAAGTTCTAAAATTTTCTCACTTTGAAGGATTTAATTTAAAAAGTTATTGTTCTAAGTTTGCATTGTTTTGAATTCATTCTAGAGGCATTTGGTTCAAAATAGTTTAATTTCTAATTCTTTAAACAGAAAATTGTGCAACTATCAACCTTTTCAATTTAATATTCTAGGAATAAAAAAAAATCTACATTTAAAATTAAAGAAAAAATTTAAAATATTTAAATAAAAAATTATTCAACTTAAAACTACAATTTGAAATTCGAAATCTCAACAAATTAAGACATTTTAAACCAAAGAGTTTTTTAAGCTAAAATTATAAAAATTTTAAAGACGATAAGTATATTATTAGGAAGTATTAGTTACATTCAAAGTACATTTTTTGAAACTATAAAAACGAGATTTCTGTACACAAAAATCTACTGTCATTTTCACCATTAAAAGTTGAAGAATTTCACATTTTTTGTACCTTAAAGTTTAACAATTCCAAAAAACTATGAAAAACCTGTTTTCTTACACAACGCTTTTAAAATTTATGAACTTAAACTTGAAGCATTAAAAATTAAATAATTCCAAACTTCGTTTAAAAACTGAAGGGTTCTCAAATTAAATTAAATTTTTCTATTTTAAATTGTGTCATAATAAATCATTATATATAATAAATATATAATATATATATATATATATATAATAAAGTAATCAATAAATAATAAATTTAATTATTATTAGATTATTGTAAATTATTAAATAGAAGAAAATTTTAATTCTTACTTGAATGTTGCTGAAGCGACATTTTCGGGGACTCTGAAGTGTAAAATTGCAATGTGCCGATATGCGTAAAAATCTGTGAGGACATTTGCAGGCCGTTGAACGATTTTTATCGGTTCTGCACAAAATGTTTGATGAATCAAAAGACCCCATAGCAAGAGGACTAGCTCTCCTTTTTGCATATTATCGCCTCCAAGGGGCGATACATAACAGATTATTTATTTCCGGAATCTAAAAATAAAAAAATTGAATTTTTAATTAATAATTAATAATTAATAATAAATAATTAACTATAACAATAATTAATTAATTAATTAATTATAAGCGAGGCGTACAGCAAACTCGTAAAAATAATATAAGCTCTTGCCAAAAACTCCTTTTTATATTTTCAGCAAAGTATTAAAAAATATTTTTTTTCGAATGAACAATTCTTCCATTTAGACACTTTCAGAATTTCCGCAATTTCAAAAATTTTCAAAATTTTTCAAAATTTAGTTTAATTAAATATTCAGTGTATTGTATATTTTTAATTTTTGTTATCAAACACTGCCTTATTACATTTTTTTACTTTATAAGTAAAAAAAAAATATAGTGAATATAATGAATAAAATATAATAAACTGTACAATTTTTCAGACTTTGTATTTCAACTTGTTCAATTTTAATTACTTATTAAACAAAAAATATTTCAGATTCACACTTGTTAAAATCAAATGACTAAAATCTTCTCTCTTACTATAAAAAAAGAGTGTTTAAATTTTCAAATTTGAGGTTTCATTCCCATTTTCTATCCTTTCATTTTTTAAATATTTACAACTTTACCCTTCTTGTGTAGAAATTTTTCTAATTTTTAATTACTTTTTAGATTATTTTTTTGATATATTTCTTTTGTTTAATTGTAAAAATTATTCTCAATTTCAAAGGATTTTAAAATAGCAAAAATTTGAAAAGGTTTTAAAATTCCAAAAACCATTTTTTCTATAAAAATTGGTCAAATTATAAATTAATTTTTAGGTTGTTGCTTTGTTATATTTACTTTATTTTTTAATTGACTAATTATGAACTTATGAATTAAAAGTTGTTGCGTGTTTAATTTTTCTGAATGATTTGTCAATTTTCTATTTTAAAGGATTTTAACAAAGATTGTAATTTCCAAAAAAATTTTAAGATTTTGAATTGTTCATTCTTAAAATCGGCATAGTTATTGAATTTCAAACACTTTTGGATTTTTTGTTTTTAAAGTCGTCAATGTTACGATAATGAGTGATTAAATAAAAAAATAATTAGTTTAAATAGATTGTGAATTTAAAAAACTCGAAGGAACGTCAAAAGAATTAAAGTTAAATTCAAAAGACTTTCGGAGAATTAAAAATAATTCAAAGAATGTTAGAAATTTAGAGATTTTTTTAATCTACAGAAATCATAATATTTTAGGTACTTAAAAGACTTCAAACGAATGTATAGAATTCAAATAATTCAAATAATTCGAAAAACTGCAAAGGAATTAAAAAGAATTCAAAGGTTAATAAAAAAATTCCAGGAAATTTAAAATAATTTTGAGAGAATTTTAAAATTTTGAAAAATTAAAAGAATGCATAAATATTTAAATTATGTTAAAATCAAAAAAATGCCAAGGATTCAAGAATATTAGAATGAATCAAAGAATGTAAAGAACCTAAATAAATGTAAATACATCAAAGAATTTAGGAAACTTTGAACATTTCAGGCGAATCTAAATATTTTTTAAAAATAAGACAATGATTTTAAAGATTTAAAAGAAATCAAAGAATTAAAGGAAATTTAAATAACTTGAAAAAAAATTAATTTAAAGAATTAAAAATGATGTCAAAAAATTAAGACCTCAAACGAATTCAGAGAATTGAACAAAATTGGAATAATTTAAATGAGTTTAAGAGATTTTTTTAATTCTAAAAACTTTATAGAAAATCAAAAGAAGTAAAGCTTAATTCATATACAAATACCCAGGAAAATTTAAAATAATTTAAAGAATGTAAAAAGATTTTTAAAAATTTGAAAAATCATAAATATTTAAATTCTATTCAAATCAAAGAATTTTAAAATTGTAAATAATTGAAAAGAAATTAATGGCTTTAAGACTTCAAAAGAACTTAACGAATTAGTGTTAATTTGAAAAAACTTAAAACAAAATTAAAAGAATTAAAGTTAAATTCAAAATACTTCCAGTCAATTTGAATACTTCAAATAATGTAAGGAATTAAAAAGATTTCAAAGAAATAAAAGACTTCAGACGAATTTAAAAAATTCAACCAATTTTTAAATCCTTAACAAAATTTTGAATAAAAAATACAAGTTATTTTAAAAGGTGTAAAGTGAATGAAAAATAATTAAAATATAAAAAATGCATAAACAAATGAAAGAACTTCCAAAATTTAAAAATCTTTGAAAATTTCTAAAAATTCTAAGTAATTGAAAAGAAAAAAATAACTTTAAAGACTGCAAAAAATTAGAGCGAATTTAAAAAGCTTGAAAAGAATTTAAAACAATAAAAATCAAAATTAAGACTTTCAGGAATCTAAATTTTTTACTGAAAACTAAAATTTCATATTGAAAAATTTAAAAATTTGAATTTTAACCGATTTCAGTTCTGACTGATTGGCACTGAATATTGTATTTGGAATCTTTTAAATTTCAAATTACCTAACTTGAATATTCGAACATAATTTAGTGAATTAGTTCCATACTTTTATTTAAGCAATTAGAAAAAGTGTAATTAAAAATAATGAATACTTAATAATTCAACTGAAATTTGAAAAACAATCGGGACTGTTAAATTCTAATTTTTTCGGCAATTACTTATTAATAATTATTAATTAATTATTAATTAATCTATAATTATCAAGGGTGAAAATGTAATAATAAAACACATTTTTTAAATAAAAAATAGAGAAATTTACTACAAGCTACTAAAATACTTAAAATTATTTAAATTTTTTATCAAGTATGAACTACAATTTTAAGTTGAAAAATTTAAAATATTTTTATTGCAATGAGCGATTTACAAAATCCAACTACTGAATTTTTAAATTTATTATTTGTAAACATTTTTATAATTTTTTTCATGTCTGATTGATCGAAACCTAAAATTGTATTTGGAATATTTAAAATTTAAAATTATCAAACATATTTTTATGTATTAATCCGCTTTTTTCAAATTGAGCTATTTTAAAAATTGTCATTAAAAATAAAAATATTTTTCTTATTGAACTAGAATTCGGAAAACGATCGGGACTGCTAAATTCTAATTTTTTGGTAATGACCCATTAATAATTTTGAATAATTATAAATTAATTAACAATTATCAAGAATGAATGTAAAATAATAAATATTTATTAATTATTGTCAAATAAAAAAATACAGTTACTAGCAATTAATATTGTAAAATATGCCCGTTGTCAAGTGAATTCTAATTGTTTTGACATTAACGTAGTAACGTTAATTCAATATTGATCTTCACTACGATATATAATTCATCCAGTTACTTTCCTTACATAAGATCAATATAAAACTAAATAAAACCCACTATCAGTCACTAATCAGGATTTCTGATAACACCTATTCCCGCTTTGATAAATAAATATTTTCACAAAAAATTAATCAAAATATCCATTATTTTGATATTTTTTATAATTATTTTCAATATTTTTAAATACCTGAATTTCAGTTAATTAGCAATGACCATGAAAATAAGAGTGAGATCAGTGATCGATAATTAATAATTAATTTAAATCTACCAACACACGTAAGATAAACTATTGAAAAATTAAATTTTAAGATTTTAAACTGGAACTGCATCCCTAATAAAAAAATGTAAAATTTGACATTTAATACATACCACGCGGCTCTCAGTGAAATAGCAGCGCTCAAACCGTTATTTTATTGATCCTCCGAATTCGCTGAATTCGTTTGATAGACTGCAGTGTAGAATAAAAAATAAAATTGAAGTTGAGTCGAGCGGAGTTCTTTGATACGGTTACCTAATAAATTGAAATGGTACACACGACCGAATCTTATTTGTTGAGAGTGACACTGACCAGATTATTCTGCCCTTTTTGACCGGATATTCCAATTCTCGTCAAAAGAGACACACTACTGCGGCAGTTGGTTGTGCATCACTGAGGCCACCCACACATTCTCGACTCCTCTCTAAAGGAGTAAATTGCTAAATTGCTCAAAATTTTGAATTAGAATCTTTAAAAATATAATTTTTTGTATTTAAAAAAATAAAGAAAAACTTAATCATTAATGTTATTCTGTAGAATATTTAACAAAAATTCAAGAAATTAAATTTCAACCGAGAAAGATGAATTTTAAACTACTAATTTCAAGAAAAAAATAGTTAAATTTATATTAAAAGACAATCCTTCAAGAAAATAGTTGAATGCTCAATAAAAAAAGATTAAAATTCAGCCAGAAACATTAATTCTTTTTTAAAAATATAAATTTTTAATAAAAAAAGAATAGTGGATATTTTGCTCGAAAAACATTTTAATTTTAAACAAAAATTAGTTGAATTCATCCAAAAAGACAAACTTTCAAGAAAATAGTTGAATGCTTAACAAAAAAAATTAATTTTCAGTCAAAAAAATATACATTTTCAATCAAAATATAATAAATGATACTTTAACCAAAAAAGATTTGAAATGTACACAAAAAGCAAATAATTTTAACAAAAAAACGAACCTTTAAGTAAATAGTTAAATTCTTAATCAAAAAAATTCTTAAAAACTTGAATTTTGAACAAAAAATATAATGGTTGATATTGTCTAAAATAAATTTTAATTTTTAAACAAAAAATAGTGTAATTTATACAAAAAGAATAACTTTCAAGAAAATATTTGAATACTCAATCAAAAAAGATTAATTTTCAATCAAAAAAAAATTTAACACTTGTATTTTTAACAAAAAATATAAATTTTTAATAAAAATAATAGTTGATATTATGACCCAAAATATTTTGGAATTGATCCACAAAAACGAACCTTCAGTAAATAGTTAAATCCTTAATCAAAAACAATTTTAAAAAATTATTCCTTAATCAAAAAAGATTAATTTTAAACAAAAAAAAATTGAATTTAAAAAAAAGTTGAATTTATCCAAAAAGACGAACCTTCAAAAAAATATTTAAATCCTTAATAAAAAAAGATTAATTTTCAAACAAAAATATTAATTTAAAAAAAAAAGTATATAAATTTTCAATTAAAAATATAGCTGATACTTTGACCAAAACACATTTTAATTTTAAACTAAAAACAGTTGAATTCAAACAAAAAGACAAGCCTTCAAGATAATAGTTGAAATCTTAATAAAAAAAAATTAATTTTCAGATTAAAAAATTAATTTTTAACAAAAAAATATACATTTTCAATAAAAATATAATAGTTGATATTTTAACTAAGAAAAATTATAATTTTAAATAAAAAATAGTTGGATTCAACGAAAAATTTAAAGTGTATACAGAAACCAGTGGAATTTAACCCAAAAAAAATGAACCTTCAAGTAAATAGTTAAATCTTAAATCAAAAACAATTTTTAAAAACTTTAATTTTTAACAAAAAACATAATAGTTGATATTTTGTCTAAAATACATTTTTTAATTGTAAATAAAAAACAGTGTCATTTATCCAAAAAGAAGAACTTTAGAAAAAATGAGTACTTAATCAAAAAAGATTAATTTTTAACTCATCTAAAAAGACGAACCTTCAAGTGCCAAAAAATTAATTTGTAACAACTTGAATTTAAAAAAAAAAGATAAAGTTTCAACAAAAAATATAATAGTTGATATTTTAACAAGAAAATATTTTTATTTTAAACAAAGAACAGTTGAATTCATTCAAGAAGACGAATTAAAAAAATAGACATTTTAATCAAGCTGTTGAATTTTCAATCAGAAACGTTGAATTTTTGACCAAAATTATAATAGTTGATATTTCAACTAAAAAAGATTTTAATTCCACACAAAAAACATTTGAGTTCATCCAAAAAGACAAAATTGAAAAAATTAAATTCACAATCAAAAAAGATTAATTTTCAACTAAAAAAATTAAGTTTCAATAAAGTCGTCCCATTTTAATCCTACCAGTTGAATTTTCAACAAAAAAGATTTTAATTTTAAACAAAAAACAATTGAATTCACTTTAAAAGACGAATATCCTTTTCAACGAAGAAAGTGTTAAATTACAACCCAATAGCTGAACTTTCAAGTAAAAGAGATGAATTTCCAAACAAGCAGTTGAGTATTCAAGCCAAAAAGACAAATTTTTTATAAGGCAGTTGAATTTCCAACAAAAAATATAATAATTAATATTTCAATAACAAAAGACTAATTTTATACAGAAACATAGTTTAATTCATCCATTGCTGAGATTGTAGTTTTTCTTCAAGTTTAAATTATTATATGTATTAGAAAACAAAATGGACGAAATTAATCAAATATTTTTTACTACGGATAAGAACCGACAAAAATGTTTCTCACGGCCCTGGCTGCTTGAATTTCCCCGATTTATGGTCAAGGCTATTGAAAGGCAACTTCCGATACTGTTCTTAAACCGAGGGTCTGTTATAGTTACATTTTCAACAAAAAAGACAAATTTTCAATAAAAAATAAAATAGCTAATATTTTACCCAAAAAATAAATATTTTATATATTTCAGTTGAATTTTCAAGAGCATAACATATATTTTCTACGAAAAAAGTTGAATTTTCAACCCAAAAAAACGATTTTTGAAGCAAGAAGATTAGTTTCCTACAAACAAGTTTTAACCAAAAATGGAAAACTTATGTTTTGACTTTAAAAAAAATTAATTTTAAGCAACAAAAAAAACAATTTTCAACAAAATGGCTAAATTTCAACCAAAGGGAAAAATCTTCAACTAAAATGATACATTTTTAACTGGAATAGTTATGTTATCAATTTAAAAATTAATTTTTAACGAAATAGGTCTATTTTCAACAAAATTATTAAATCTTTAAAAAAAAAGATTTTTGAACAAAGTGTTGGGAACTTCAAACACTTTGTTCAAAATCAGAATCTTTAAAAAGTAATTTTTTAATATTTAAAGAAAAGTAATGAAAAATGTCATCATTAAAGATATTCTGTAGAATATTTAATAAAAATGTAACAAAAAGATTAATTTTCAGCAAAGAAAAATGAATTTAAAACTAAATAGTTAAATTGTCAACAACAAACATTAATTTCAAAATTAATTCTCAAGAAATGAGTTTAATTTTTTCACGAAAGAGATTAATCATTAACCAACAAAATTAATTTTTTTTTAAAGTAGTCCAACTTTCAAACAAGTAGTTAAATTTTCAACAAAAAAGGATGTTAATTTAAAACAAAAAACCGTCAAATTAATAAAAAAAAATGCGAATTATCAAACTAAATGGATGGATTCTCAATGAAAAAAATAATAGTTAATACAAATAGTTGAATTCGTCCAAAGACAAATTTTTAACAAAACAATTGAATCCTAAAAAAACGACAAATTTTTACCAAAAAGGATAATTAAATTATTAATCAAATAGTTCAATTTTTAAGTTGAAAAGACAACATTTTCTTATCAATTTCAAACTTAAAAGATAAAGTTTCGATCAAAAAAGATGTCTTTTTCATGAAAATATAGGATCTTTTAATTTCAGATCGAAAAGTACACATTTTTCATATAACAAGCTGAATTATCTAACCGAAAGATGACTTTATATCAAAATATTTAAATTTTGAACCAAAACAAAATTATAATACTAGGCTTTTCAACCAAAAAGAATGAAAATTTCATTTTTTGTCTCCTGTGTCGTTTTTCCAGAAATTGAATTGTTTCATTTTTAATCTTATTTATCACGATTAAAAGAAAATATACTCGTTCTAACTGAAAATGATTAATAAGAAATTTGCACATGTTTTAAGTGAACAACTTTTTTAAATTATTTTTTTCGTACCTTGTGTCATTCTTAAAACAAAATTTGTTATATTATTTGTTATGATTAAAACAAAGTACTTGTTCCATAAAAATAATGAGTAAGAAAAAATTTATAGATATACAACCTTCTCTGATGAGAATGCAAAAAGAGAAATTCTTTGAAAAGGAGAAATGTATAATAAGAGTTTTAAGGTCCTCTGATGTATTATTTATAAAAACTTTGTCTTGCATAACTGCGCGAAGAGAAGTTTAAAAATAAAAGTGTAATTATCATTTATTAATAAAAACCAAGAATCTATTTTAATGCATAGATATCTTTTTTATATTTTTATCCTATCGACAATGCAAATTACTTTTCAATTAATTATTATCGAGGGGTTAAACATTATAGCAAATTAAACTCGACAAGCAAAAGAAAAAAATAAATAAAGATAATTTAGAAAAATAAGAGTTGAATTAAAAAAAATCCAAGGAATTATAAATATAATGTAGAGATAAAACAATTTAAAATATTGAAAAAAACACAAAAAAAATAGAAAGAATGTAAACAAATCAACGAACTTAAAAAATTTTTTGACTTAGAAAATTTTAATAGAATTCCGAGAATTTTAATAAATAATAAAAAAGAAGTCAATGACTTTAAAGACTTAAAAATAACTCAAAGAATGAGTGGGAATTGTAAAAAGTTGAAGTGATTTCAAAAGAATTAAAGATCAATTTAAAAAACTTTCAGGGACTTAAACATAATTCAAAGAATGTAAACAATTTAGAGGTTTTTGTATAATTATTTAAGGAGCTATAGAATTTTAATAATTTAATTCAAAAAATATTAAAAACTCACAAACATTTACGGGAATTCAAAAGAATTAAAGGTTAATTCAAATTTCGAGGGATTCAAGATATAATACAACAAATTGAAAGAAATCAAAAAATTTTTTAATTGAAAGAACTCAAGAATGTTTGCAGAAATCAAACAATGTAAAGAATTCAAATGATTTAAAAAAAATAAAAAAAACTTAAAGAATTTGGAAAATTGAACATTTCAGACGAATCTAAACA
>JAAAKG020074407.1:0-17133 GCA_010014905.2 Druon quercuslanigerum
TGAACCTGAAGCGATAGAGTTCAACGGATGCCATATTCGTAATTAGCGACTCCGAAAACCTATAACGTATTTTTTTTTACCGTTTTCTCTCGATTTGACCTTTCAATGACCTTGAACCTGACGCGATAAAAGTCAAAGGACGCCAGATTTGTATTCGGCGATCCCGAAAACCATAGTTAACCCGAGGTAACCTCAGAATACATGTTTGAGAGCGTCAAATCTCTCGAAAATGCAGTTGGTGGGTAGTGGTGTTTCCTATATTTGTAGGAGGGGTGGGGGTGGTTGGGGGGTGGAGGGTAGTCCGTTTAGCGTGCAATCGACTCGGGATACTTATAAGATACTACCATGATTTTGTCAGATTTTTTGGTCCAAAAATAAATTAGGCCAAAAACCGGCCTTACCGACCCTCCCCCTTTCTTCAAGTTAGAAGATTTAGAATATAAAACTTTATTTTTGATCTTCAGAATAATCTGTACACATTCCAAAATTCTTTAATTTATAAGGTTTGAAACTGGAAACTTTAGAATTGAAGAATTTTGGATTTTGGACATTTACAATTAAAAAGTATGGAAGTTTTAGGTATTAAAATTTAAAATTTAATTTTTATGACTTAAACGTGAAATTTCTCCAATTTGGAAGATTTGGAATTAAACACTTGACTTTTGATCTTTAAAATGATCCAAATGTAGGAACTTTCATTAATACATCTTTAAATTAGAGAGGTTTTTATTTTGAAAATTTACAAATAAATATTAGACAAGCTTAAAGTTTTACAATTAAAAAAGCTCTAATCTATTCGATATGCCTTGAATTTTGAAGTTTTAGAAATAAAAACTAGATTTTAAATCTTTAAACTCATTAAAATCTACGCCTTTTTGTTTAGACTTTTTGAAGTGAAAACTCTTTTTGGGATGGGAGTGAATTGAAAAAAAGACTCAAGACAAGTATACTTTTTATAAAGATATTATTTTTGATAATCATCCGCGATTCGCAATTACTCCGAAGACTCCTCTTCGATATCCCCACTACTGCCGGGCAAAGCAACGCCTGTATATTCACTCTCTCTCCCTTTCTCAAGCACTCTTTTAATATACGATCTCCTCATAAATCATGATGATCCCTCACGAAAAATTTTTATGTTCATCCATCAAAGTTACACTTCTGTCGTATAGCCACACTACCAAACACTATTTTTTTGTAAATCTTCAGTATAAACCTATTTGAAAAAGATGTTCAAAATATTATGACACTTCTGCCGTATAGCCCCACTACCACACACTATTTTTTTGTAAATCTTCAGTATAAACCTATTTCAAAAAGATGTTCAAAATATTATCACACTTGCGCCTTATAGCCCCACTACCACACACTATTTGTTTTGCAAATCTTCAGTATAAACCTATTTCAAAAAGATGTTCAAAATATTATCGCACTTGTGCCTTATAGACCCACTACCACACACTATTTATTTGTAAATCTTCAGTATAAACCTATTTGCAAAAAAAAAGTGTTCAAAATATTATGAAACTTCTGCCTTATAGCCCCACTACCTCACACTATTTTTTTGTAAATTTTCAGGATAAACCTATTTCAAAAAGATGTTCAAAATATTATAACTTTAAACTATGAGCATCAACTCTAAAAAAAGTTGGCGAATTTGCAACTGTAAACAGCTTCAAAATAGATCTCAAAGATTTTAGACTCAAAACTTTTGAACGTCTTTTGAGAACACCTTATTGTGATATAAAATCCCACATTAGCTTATAAATTTTTTTTCTTTGCTCCTAATTCCTGCGACGTAGCTGCTTTAATATTGATGTCAATTTATGATTATTAGTTATATTTGATATTTTTCAATTTGCATCATATATCTTAATTTAATAATTAGTCAATCCAATTAGGAAAAAAGAAATAAGCTCTTGCAGTGCCCTAGTTTCGCTAGTATTCTATAAAAATTTATGGTTTCTGGAATATTTCGGGTAAAACCCGTTACTTTGAAATTAAGAAAGTTGCTGATTTACCTTGGGGTTTAATGCTAGAGTGAAGTAATATA
Source organism: Druon quercuslanigerum (assembly GCA_010014905.2). Taxonomy (NCBI): domain Eukaryota; kingdom Metazoa; phylum Arthropoda; class Insecta; order Hymenoptera; family Cynipidae; genus Druon; species Druon quercuslanigerum. The sequence continues at coordinate 2,054 of JAAAKG020074407.1, forward strand.
TACTTTGAAACTGATCTAAATGTAATTTCTGACTTTGCTGATTTATTCACGAATCCATCACATAAACGACCTAAATAGGAGTTTAGTCTCAAGCGGTTAAAGACGCTGACTTAAATTTTCAAGAGTGTCATATCTTTAATGGAATTTCTTAATTTTTAAAAGTCACATTGTTTTAAAAAGTACAGCTAATGGTAAACAAATCCGAAAAATGCGGTTGAGTGGAGGGGAAAGATTCAGATGTCAAGCGACTTCGAGCGCGGACAGTACTCGGATGGGTGACCATCTGCGACGTATGACAAAGTTGCATATTCGTTGCGTTTTGACGCATTCCTTGATTGGGTGCATTCCGTGGGTATGTTCGAATGACTGCCTTCAAAATCAACTGTCGAAAAAACGGCTGAATTCGGAAAGCTGTTTTTTGCAGTTTTCCTCTCCCCTAATCCAAACGATACTTGAGCAGCGAGGATATTCAGTGTTTAGACCTCAAATTTTCAACTAGATATCGCGCTTCTCGTGAACTTAAGTTGGATTTGAAAAAAATGTAAACATTTTTTTTTGAGGCTAAGCTGCCAAGGCCTTTAAAGAAAGGCACAGTAGAGTAGGTTTTTAACCACAGTGCGACGGAACTTAAATAGAAGAGCTTAATAATTTTATAAATATAATATAGCCTAAACTAGAAAAATGCGAATTTTTGAAATAAGAACTATTAGGGTTTAACCAAGTTTTTGAATTTGAAATAAAATAGATGAAATTTCAAACAAATAGTCGAATTTTTAACTGAGAAGTTTAACTTTTAACAAAGTATTTGAACTTTCAACCAAAAATAATAAATTATTAATAAAAAATACATGAATTTTAAAACGGATTTTCAACAGCAACGAAAAAACTAATTTTATTAAAATAGTTTAATTATCAACAAAAAGATACATTTTCAAGCATAAAGATTAATTTGATTAAAAAAAGACGAATTTAAACAAAAATTAATAAATTTTCAACCAAATAGATAGTCGAATTTTTAACCAAATAATACAGTTTTCAACAAAAAAGAAGAAATTTGTAAGTATGAATCTTAGTTTTCTCAAAATTTAAAAAAAATTTTGCAGCGTAAAATAACTCTTAGTTAAATAATATGATTTTTAACAAAAAAAACATAAATTTTCATCCAAGAATAATAATTTTCTACGTAAAAACTAATGCTCGACAAAATAGTTTAATTTTCAAATAAAAAGATAAATTTTCAAGCAAGAAGATTAATTTTATAACGAAAATAAAAGAACTTTAACAAAATATATGAAGTTTCCAGCAAATAGTTTAATGTGCTGAAAACTAGTTCAATCTTCAAGAAAAAAGATAAATTTTTAAGCAAAAATCTTAACCTCTTACAAAAATCAAAATATTACCAAAATACATTAAATCACACCGAAGTACTTGAACTAATATACTGAATATATCCGTTTACATTACATTTTTTAAACAATTGTTAAAAACTAAAATAACTAATTAATTTTTTAACCTAATGAATTGGACCAAAGCATTCAGAAAAGTCTATAAATTTGTGATATTCTAAGCTAATAAATTGTTTAAACAATAAAAAGTACTTTGGAAAAGGTATGATTTAGACTTAACTCTTAAAAACGATTAAAAAAGTACTGTAAATATATAATTTTCTATTTTTTACCGTTAGAAAAATTGGACCTAAATCAAAATAAATTTTTTAAAGAAAAAGAACACAATTTAAATAAAAATATACCCTTCATGCAAAAAATGTGAAATAAATAGTAATTACGGGCAATATTGCGAAAAATCCTTGCCCATCATTTATTATACTCTTTTGGGAGCCTTATGAAATAGTGGGGGTGGTGAAGCAAGAAAATCGAAACTTTTATTTTTGGGCCACCCTAATTTACACCCTTCTGGTTACCCTAATTTTAAAAGCTCAAAGCTTTTAAAGTTTTTTAAAAAATCTTTTAAATCTGTTTAATCGTCAAGATGTAATTTATGTCCTAAAATTTCTGAAAAGGCACAAAACTACAAAATATAAGTCGATTTTGAATAATAAAGATAAGCTCGAAACACAAGCAGTCAGGGTCACCTGAACCCTTTCCAATTGGAATGCATAATATTGCGCAGCATACTCGACTGAGTACTCGCGCACTGCGGCCCTTTCGCGGGGAGAGTCGCAACTGTTCTCGCCCTGTCTCCTGAAAAACTGCGTAGGGCAGCAATTCTAGGAATTACAAAACCGGTCCGGCTTTTATGGGACCTGAAGTGTATTTTATATAACAAATGCAATAATACGGCCATATATCATGCGCCATACATATGCAATAGCCGTTATGTGCCTATGATGTCGTTTTTGACGTCATAGGCATATAATTGCCATTGCATGCACACGAACTGAAAAGCAGAACTTTAGGTTCGCTCCACAGGCATGAGAAACGACTGTATTTATGCATGTGTTACAAAAAATATTTTTCAATAGAAAAGTCGATGGGAGTGATTATATTAAATCGATTTGAAGGATTTAAAGCGACGCTTTCAGTCCAGAGTCCGGGGTGTGGGTCGAAGGTCGGCGGATGGTTATGTGAACTTGTACGATCCGCATCTCGTTTACCGAGCAAACCGTTTTACTAATTGAACCAGGAGTGGCCAAAGGGGAACTCTTAATGCCTTAAACACCGGCAATATTTGCGACATCGAGCGGAATCAACGATAATTATACTCTAACAACGACTTTTGTCGCATTGCTGGTTTACTCACGAGCGATTCATATGCATTATAGTCCCTTGTGATCACACTCGAGCACAGACTTCCTGACTCCATGCTTTTCGTTCAATTCTACGTGCCTTAATACTCAATTAAACTAAGAAATTGAGGATACAGCAAAACGGGGCTAAGCGGTGCGTGTGGAGTAAATAGACTCACTCGAAAATCTATTCTTTATAATCTTCTACTTCACCCCCTTCTACATCAATTTTCAACACTTCAATACTACTCCTCCTTTAATACCTCTCCTGTAGCCACACTCACCACCTTACCATTCTCCTCTTACTCTCCCTTCCTTCCCCTCAACACTCTTTCCCTACTTCTTCTTACTTTCCCATCCCTTACTTCCCATTTTTTATTCCTCTAGTACCCCTCACTACCCTGGAATCACTCCCTTGAGCTCCACTTCCTTCCCCTACACCCTCTTTCACTACTTCTTTTCACGTGCCCACTTCTTACTTCCTCTTATTATTCTTCGACCCCTTCCTCTAAATCTTCTCCTAATTCCTCTAACTGCCCATACTCCCCTTCACATATTCACCCTCGCTGCACTACAATCACTCCTTTTCCATCTCCTTCAAACACTTTCCCTACTTCCTCTCACGTTCCTACCCCTCACTTCCTCTAATTACTCTCACTTCCCATACTTTTATTTCTTTACTCGTCCTTACTACTCTACAAGGGGTAGTGACGCTGAGTAGGGAAAGGGAAGTAGGGGAATATAATGAAGGGGATTTATACGAAGTGAGTGGAATTGAGGGTAGAAGATGTAAAGGAAGTGATATAAGGGGAAGGAGAGGAAGTGATGGGTGGAAATGTAGGGTGTGTGAGGTGAGGGATTGCAAGAGGAAATAGGAGAAGTAAGTGGAGAGGAAGGATAATAGGGAGGTGAGGATGAGTAGGTGAAGGGTAGTAGAAAAGAGGTACTAGAGGACGGGTAGTAGGGGAGGATTAGTAGGGAAGTCAGGAAAGTGGAAGTAGATGGAGGATAAGGAGAGGGCTGAAGAAGTAGAGTAATTGAGGCGATGGGAAGCTATAAGAAGTGAGGGGAAGCCAGGAGAAGGGAAGTTAGGAAATGAGAGATTGTAGGAGAAGTGCGAGGCATTGCGGGGTGAATTTAAGGACAGTGGTGTAAGCGGTGGAGAAGTAGGGAAGGTAGGGTGGTTTGACAAGTATGTAGGATTGTAGGTTGTACTGTAACTTCCAAAAACTGGACTGCACTATTCCAATCCTAATTTTTAAATTTGACAGACTTTGCTGATCATTTTTCTTCATTTCGACGTTAGTTGAATTTGTACAAAAGAAAAATCGTCAGAAAGTAGTTTCACACAAATGGATTTTTCATCAGTCCCTTTACGATCGCTTTTACGAGAGGCTGCGTTACTTTTAATAACACCGTAAATCTCTTTAGTGTTTCGGCGTAAAATAAGTAAAATAGGATCCTACCTTTCCATTATTATCAGTCTAAAATAAATAGAATCAGCAAACTTTGGTGGAATCTGAATGCAGTTAAATTAATGTATAGATGAATTTCAGAACGTTGGAATTACTCAATTTTGAATTAAATTTTTGAAAAATTTTAGATTGAGAAAAACAATCTTTTTCTGTTCATAATAACTAAAGTAAGTGAAAAAATAATTATTTGGGAAATCAAGAAGAACGAACTTAATAAAATTCTTATTTTATGGATTCTTTCTAGACCTTAGTTTGTATATAATATTTACAGAAGCGGACTGGGATTTAATATTATTTCAGAGATTTCAAAGAATTTCAAGAGATGACAAAAAATGTAATGGGATTTTAAAGAATCTGCCAAACCCAGGGACTCAAAAAAATTTCCAACGAATTTTTATGGGATATCAATAAATATTGAAAATGTCTAAAAAGAATTTTACGAAAATTAAGGGTTATCGTAGGATTTTAAAAATGTGACAAGATTTAAAAAAATTTTAGAGTATTTCAAAAGATTTCAAATACTCCAAACCGACGGCCGCTAAACAATAAGGTTCTATCTTTATCAAAAATTCAAAAAGGTACAATCTCTTCGGCCAATTCAAAAAGGTACTATCTCGTAGGCCAATTCAAAAAGGTTCTATTTCGACGGTCAATGCAAAAAGGTTCTATCTCAGCGTTAGTGCAAAAAGGTTATTATTATTATTATTATTATTATTATTAATAATAATAATAATAACCTTATTTTTATTATAATAACCTTATTATTATTATAAAAAATTTAAATGACGGCTCAGATAGAACCTTGTTGCACGGAACGCTGAGATAGAGCCTTTTTGCATTGGCCGCCGAAATAGTATCTTTTTGAATTTTGATAAAGATAGAACCTTATTGCTTTCATCGCTAAGATAGAACCTTATTGTTAGCGGCCGTAAACAGTCTTAAGAAGTTTTCTTGAATTTCGGAAGATTTAGAAGGGTTCCATATAGGAGATATAAAATTATAAAATATTTTTAAAAATCTGAAAGGATAGATAACTTTTCAACCAAATAGTTGCATTTACAACTAAAAATATGAAAATTCAATCCACACAGAGAAATTTGAAACAAAATAGGTGAATTTGTAAACTAATTGTGGAATTTTCCACCAACGGGTAAAATTTGTATACATAAACTGTTAAACTTGAATCGAATAGGTGAATTTTAAGCACAAAAAAAAGGATTTTTTCGAATATCGTTGAATATCAACCTGAAAAGTAGAAATTTCAAGAAAAAAGATCATTTTCCATAAAGAAGGATAAAATTTTAACTAAATAGTTGTATTTTTATCAGATTCGTCGAATTGTTAATAAAAAAGACGAGCTTTTGAAAAGACAGGTGAATTTTCAACAAAGCAGTTGAATTTTTGTAAAAAAGATGACTTTTAAACGAAATAAATTAATTTTTAACCAAATAGATGAACTTTAAAATAAAATAAATTAAATTAATCACAAATTTTCATTCTCGTTTACATTTTCAACCAAAGACGAATTTCTTGAAGGGCGGTTGAATTACCATAATTAAAAGATGAATTTGTAAAAAAATAATAATTTTTAACGAAATAGTTGAATTGTCATGCCATAACATGATCTTTGTGAAAGGGTTTATTTTTAACCAAGAAAGATGAATTTTAAACAAAAAAAATGATTACTTTTCACCATAAAGACAAATTTTTTCATCCAAAAGGGTGAATTTTCTATCCAAAATGCGAATGCTCAACAAAGCAGTTAAACTTTCGATAAAAAAGATGAATTTTCAAAAGAAGAATAACATTTTGAACTAAATATTCGACTTTTTAATCAAAAAGGATTAACTTTCAATCAAAAATATTTAGCATTAAATTTTCGATCATAGAATATGACTTTTTTAAACAATTACATTTTCAACCCGACAATCAAACTTTGAACCAAAAAAAATTCAATTTTATCAAAAAATAATTGGATTATTTAATGTTATTCGCATATAGTCGGAATGATTTAACGGAATTATTTGAAAAAGGGAAATAAAGAATATGAAAACTGTAAATGAATTTTAAATTAATCGACTTCAAATACTTTCAACTTGAAAATTTCCACCTGTTAAGGCTTGCAATTTAAAGATTTAAACTCTGAATACGGAATCACGAAATTAAAAATAGTTCAATTTCAAAATTTATCTTTTAATTTTCTCAACTAAGATGGAAAATTTATTTCCATCTTTAAAATTTCAATTTAAAAAATTTCAATGCGATTCAAAATTGAAACTAGTCATAGCAAACCCTGTATGAATTTGTCAACTTTTTGATTTTCATCCGTGTTTAAATCCGTCTTTTTTATTTTTTTTTTATTTTAAGAAACTTATTGATGTTTTCTTAGGCCCAAAAAATCTAAAAAAATGGTCAACTGCGGATATTTTGATAAATATTTTCATCATTTGTATCTGTCGACGCTAAAAAGAGAAGATGGAATGCGTAAGTGGGGAGAAGTATCTTCCACGCATGGATTAGATTTAATAGGATAATGAAACATGAATCACGAATGTATGGTGGACGTTTATGTTTTTATTACAGACCGCTCAATTGATTCATTATTTTGTTGAGGCCAATATCATTGCTTCACGATGCTCGAAGAAACATTCTGTGAGAAGCAAAACTCATTCAACTTGAACTGTGCCCACAGGCAGATGTTTTCAAACATCTTTCTTAACAAAGAAAATTATGCTCTGACAAATAGTCGAGCAAAACATTCCTTTCAAAGTTTAATTGAAAATACATTTAATTATTCTAGAGCAATTAGTTGTTTTTTAAAACAAAATAATCTTATTTTTATGATTTTTAATTTTGAACTTTTACCTTTAGTTATAAATACTGTGATAAATCTGTTTAGAATTTAGCATTTTTAGGAAATCTATTTTTTAATAGTAATATACGTCATCTTGATATTTTATTACATAATCTTCTAGATATAGTTGCTCTCCTTGATTTTCAAGTAATTAATTTAACATTTTAGATTTTTCAGGTTTTGTAGGACAAAAAAAAACATTTTTCCAGGTACTTTTTTTACAGCAAAAACAATAATTTTAACGAAACAGTAGAAATTGTAGGTCTAGTGGAATTTAAAAAGTGCCACATGTAAAATTTATAATACGCCCCTAAAATCTTATTTTATAGTAAAAAAACGTTCTTTTTGGCATTATTCATTTTTTAAGGTGAAAAATCAAGACCTACTATCGGCGAGAAAATTCCAGTCCTCTGGCTTTGATATTGAAAAAGTAATTGAATAAAAAATGGTAGCCTGATTAAAGAGGGATTATTTTTAAGGTGAAAATATTGTACGTTAATAAGTCGAAAAGTAATATTCCAAGAAATTTTTTGTGGCTTACAGATCTGATAATCTGATGAAAAGTAAGGAAATTTTACAGCAATTTTCACGAAGACAACAAGAAGCGCATAGTTCTTTCAAATTATAAATTATTATTGATTGTTTGACTAACTAACTCCAATTTAAATAACTTTATTATCTTGATTAGAACCAAAGATAGTTTAGTTGCATATTTATTTAAAAAAACAAACAATTATTTATATTTTGCAAATTTTTCACTTTCTTTAAAAGCTGTTTCCTTACCTTTTTATCAGATTTCAAGATCTGTAAGCTACAATAATTTTTTTGGAATATTACTTTTAGGCTCATTAACGTACAACATTATCACCTTTAAAATGACCCCTCTTTGATTAAGCTACCATTTTTTCTTTACTTGATTTTTTAACGTCAAAGCCAGAGGACACGAATTTTCTCGGCGATAGTAAGACCGAAAATATTAAAAGTTTCTCCTTTTTTAACTTTAACCCTCAGGGTACGGTCTGGGTTAGTAATACCCGAGCTAATTTTGAAAGTAGCGCCATTTCAAAGTGAATAGCGGTGGTCCAAGGGGGGGGGGTTCTTTGAGGTAATTAGTATGTGATCGCCAAGGGGCAGCGTTGGTCTACGCTTGGTGGTTGAGTTATACAATTTTGAAAATTGAACTTGGGTAGTCTACACCCAGTCCGTACGAAATGTTACAAAATCCGTGTTTTTCAAAAAAAAATTTGTTTCTATTTTAAATTTTATACAATAAATTTTTTTTTAAATAAATTTTTGTTATTTATTTATATTGTACTAATCAACAACATCCAAAAGAACTATTTTTTACTTTTAGGATATTTTTTTTCTCCGTACCTTGAGGGTTAAAAACAACTTAATGATACTTTTAAAGTTCAATATTTTTTGGGTTGATATTATTAAATCGAGCACAATTCGCTTTGCGATAAGATTTTTTTAATTAGAATAGGATGAACCTCTTGAATTTTGAACAAAATACTTTAATTTTTTAGAACACAGTTAAATTATTTAAAAAAATTAATTTTAAATTCAAACGTACGAATTTTCTGTCCGAATAGACGAATGTTAACTAAAACAGTTGAATTTTCAACCAAAAAGAAAGACTTTTCAATAAAATTCTAAAATTTTCTAAATACAAAAATGATTTTTTAACCAGATATTCGTATTTAAAAACAAAAAATATAAGGTTTTTATTTTTGGATCTTAAACGTTTTTTCTAACTATTTATAATGTTACCTAATAATTTTTTACGTAATAAAAATGTAAAATTCTAGAATTTCAAAAGCTTTGAGTTTGAAAAATTCAATTCAATTTCTAATTCCAAATTGCTCATTTTTAATCACGCCAAATAAAAAAATTATTTAGAAATGCTTATAATTGATAATGATACAATTTCTTTTTCTTTGAATTTTAAATGATCCAGTTTTCAACATTATAGTAAGCATTTATTCAATTTTGAATGTTTTTTTAGAATAACCCACTTTTAAAGGTTTATGATTAAAAATTTTTACATTTTGACCTGCGATAATGACAGAAAATTCATTTTTTCATAATAGAAAAACTGGTCAAATAAATTTTAATGTTAAACTATAATTTTTTACACTCCCATCGAAGAAGTTTTGTGAAAATTTGACCCCCCCCCCCAAGTTTTTGTCAAGCGTCCACATTTTTAGACCCCCTGAATCCGAAAAATAGATTTTTACGAATGTATGTCCGTCTGTATGTCTGTATTCCTGTATGTCTGTCTGTAAGGTAAAGATCGTCAGCCAGCCATTTTGGATAAAAATTCAAAAAGTCAGCGCATTTTGGATATTTTTGAAACAACTTTTTTTCAAAATTTAAAAATTCTCTGTACGGATATTCCTACTACTCAAAAATTCGAACAATTTATCCTCATGACTTTTTTCAAACAACCAAAAATTATCAGGGTTATATCATTTATAAAAATCCAAAAAAACACACAAATATTACCTTTTTAAACCAAATAGCGCACGATATGAAAAAAGGCAAGAGAATAAAAAATTGACTTTTGAATGCCCTACAAGATGATAATAACAACTTTTTGACTTTTCTTGAAAAAATAGAAAATTTAAATTTTGACAGCATAAAAAATAGTAGAAAATCCAAAAATTACATTTTTTCAATAACAAAATTTTTTTAAGAATGCGCGTTGCTTTAAACGGGGCAATTAAACTACTTCCGTTTTCATTCCAATTTATGTTACGCATTGTAATAATGTACATTTATGGAAAGGACATGCAATTATACTATTGGAGGGACAGATTCGAGTGCGAAGCACGAGATACGTGATGATAATGTGTTCGTTAAAGCCGAAGGAGCTTTAACAAAAGAGAATTCACAATCATCAAATTACTGTTGTCGACGCTTTATCTTATCTTATCTTGTCTTATCTTATCTTTAGCTTGAAAATTCCCGAGAGTACAAGATTATCAAATTTAAACAATTCAACAAATTGTTTTAGAATAAATCATATTCATTCATTAAAAATATAGTAATGAAATATTTTGACCGAGAAAATTTTTTATAGCTATTCAATCTACTTTTTGAAATTTATTGTTTGAATTTGAAGTTAAACTAATTGAAAACAATATTTCTTAATATAAGAAGAATAAAAGTACAAGATTTTTATTACAATATTAATACTTTAAAAAATAATACGCACATTTCCAAACAAAAACTTGCACTGAGAATTTTTCTTCAATTATTGTCATTGCAATTATAAACAATAGTTACAAAAATACATCGAGCATTTAAGAAAATTCTTCTGTTTAAAAAATGTTTACTCTCAAACACTTTTAATTTTAAATTATTCAATTTTAAATGCTTTCATATAGAAATAATACAATTATAATCACGTTTTATTCCATTCGAAATATTGTGCTCCTGTCAAAATTTTACCTAATCTAAAACAGCTTGAATTGGAACGTTTTCAATTCAAAGCTGTATAATATTTTTTGTTTAATTTCAAACTCTTTTAATTTAAAATTAATAATTATTCATTATTGTTTCGACTATTTTTTAAACTCTTAGTATTTAAAAAATTATTTAATTTCCTATTTTCGAATTTAAATTTCTAGAAATAAAAATCCAGAGATTTTACTGTCTGTTATTTATATTTGGAATGAAAATTAATTAAGCCGGTGACATTGATCTTAATCAAAATAGTTACATGGGCTTAAAGTCAGTTAACTATTTAGTTGGGAACAATGCACTTGAGAAGTCAAGTGGAAACGTAGGAGATGAACTTGAAACTATCTATATATAAATGTTACTCTAATATAGTTACATGAAATATTTTACTGGTTTTCCAAAACGTATAGTTTATAATTGAGGCAAGAGTCAATAATATTTATTTTTGATCCGAAATTATTTTTAAACAATTTTTTAAAACAAAAATGTGACTTTTTATGTTTCGTCCAAGACTGACTCTTCGGACTCTTCAGTAAGACAATGTGAGTCAGACCTGCCTTAGGCATGCCATTTTATAATGCAATGGACCCGAATTCAATTATAATGTATATTTTCAACAAAAAACGTGTTATATTTGTTCGCAAATTTCTTAAATTTTGCAGTCAATATTATAACATTCTTCAGTCATAAATTTTATTTTATTTTTAATTTTACAAAAAATAATGTTGTTCCGGCGACGGTTCGGAACTAACATTTAAATTATGGTATCAACAAATATTCAATTGATAAGTAAATATTATTATTTTTATGAAATTATTAGTGAAACAAAAGAGAATTTCAGACTTATCCTCAAATTTTTTCTATCTCTTTTCCTATCATATGTTTAATATAACTACATTAGCACAAATTAAAAAACTTTTTTATTTTTATAAATTTAAAAGAAAACAGATTTTAAATCAATAATTATGAGAATTTTTATTTTGCGATTCAAGAAGGAACCTTCTGGCCTGAAATCGCGAAAAAACTGGCATGTCTTTTTTAGTTTTGGTAAAATTTTTAAACCAAAATGGTTAAACTTGAAACAAATAGTTAAATTACAAACCAAAGAAATGAATTTTTTGGAAGATATTGAAATTATCAACCTGAATAATGAAATTTTTAACAGAAAATTTTTTTTTAATTTTGTTAATCTTCAACTAAATATTTGCATTCACAATTAAGTAGTTGAAAATTCTATCAAAAAGATGAATTTTTTAAAAAAATAATTGAAAACAAAAGATGATTCTTTATACAAAAACAATTGAATTATCAAGCTAAAAAGATTATTTTTTCAGCAGACGGTTGAATTATCGTTCGGAAAAGATGAATTTTTAACAAAGATATCGCTTTTAAGCAGAAAAGATAAAATTTAATCAAATTGTTGAATTTTCAAAAAAAAAATTATTTTTAACCAAACTAATTATCAAATTATTAGTGAAACAAAAATGAATTTTAGACTTATCCCCAGACGAGGCGAGACGTGGTCCTATCTGAACAATCGCACATGTTGTAATAAAACTACACTGAAACAAATTAAAACCTTGCTTATTTTAATAAATTTCAAGGGAAACGGATTTTAAATTAGGAATGATGGGAATTTTTATTTTTTATTAAATTTGTTTATTTAAAATCCGTCTTCCTTGAAATTAAAAAAAATAAAAAGGTTTTTTAAATTGTCTCAGTATAGTTATATTACATATGTGATTAGTCAGCCATAAGTCTAAAATTGTTTTTTTTACCACTAATCATTTAATAAAAATAATAATTACGTATTAATTTAATATTTTTAAAATTTTTAAATTTAAGTTTTAGCCCTTATCCGTGGTCGAAACAATATTGATCTTTGTGAAATTACAAATAAAATAAAATTTATGTCAATAAAATTAAGTTAAGCCCGTATCCGTAACACTTTAAAAAAATATATTGTAGAGGAATAAATTTAGGACAATTAAATTAAAGAATATCATATATAAGGCTGATCTGATTCACATTTCCTTACTGAAGAGTGCGGTTAGTGAGTCCTGGATAAAAAGTAAAAAAGTGAATTTTTATTTTTTTTTATTGTTTTAAAAATTAATTCTGGAAAAAAAATAAATATTACCTACTCTAATGCTAATTGAAAAATCTCTTCTACATCCCATTTAGAATCCCCCACCCTCTCCCAAAACTGTAACTTTCAAAATTCCTTAAATTTGTAAAATATTTAATTCCTCTGATCAAATAAATGATTTGACTTACTTTGAACTATTTTGATTAAAATGAAGAAATATTATTAAAAATGGCTATGAGAATTTCTCGAGTCTGGTCTTGCGGAAGTCGATCCACCAAAGAGGGTTCTTTCTTCGCGTTCCAATGACGCAAGAAAATCAGCAGCTGGAAAAATTGACATTCCTAGGAGGAATTTCAGCTTTGAAAGTCAAATTCCGGAAATTCACTTTGATAGTGATTTCGAAACGTACATGAGCGAATGATGTGTACTCTATTTTCACGCTATTTCCGGTTTTACGAATCGAACAAGTCCCGCTATCAGAATTGAACAAATTTAAATTTCTGTCGGCGAAATCATTGATAATTGTACAAGTTCGTTATTTGCAATGCTCTTTATAGAAATGGCATCGAATTTTTTCAGAACAAAATCAACAATTATTTTCTTTTGAAAAATTTTCTTTGAAAAAAAAAAGTATTCATTGAGGAGTAGCGCCTGTTGAAATAAATGAATAAAAGCCCATAGCCACAGTACTGCGTTTTTTTTATAAATAGAATTATGAATTCCAATTAATTCAGAAACCATGTTTTTAGAACGAGATTCGTTTAAAAATAAAAAAATTGTCGTTGTAAGATGGCATTTATTTTGAACCTTTTTTTAATTTAGTGCGAAAATTTAAAAACAAAAATTTAAACGAAGATAATATTTCTATTAGAAATCAGGAGAATTCTTTTCAAAAAAGATTTCAATAAATAATTGATATATCAATAATAGTAAATATTAAACAATAAATTAGGACCCAAAGGCTCCTTAACATCCAATTTTTTTTCTATTCTCATTTCTGTAATGCACAAAGAATTTTTTGTAGACCTCCAAGAAAAAAAACCCTAACGGGGATTGTTGATAATTTGAGATTCTAAAAAATACCCTTTTCCATGAGATTTTTTCAGGCATTGAATTTTTTAGGAACTAATTGTTTCTGGTACATTTCATGTAAAAAGTTATTGCATGATGATAAAAATACGTTTTATTCCCCGCAAAACTAAAAGAAATTAATTTAGAATTATTATAGAAGTTATTATTATTTAGTTATAGTTATTTTGTTATATTATAGAAGTTATAAGTAATTGGTATTTTAAGGTTGATAAAAAAAACACATTTTTCTTTCAAACTTTTATACATTTTTATCCAATTAAGATATCATAACAATATAAGTTTTCTTTCATGTATCTGATGAGGTTAATTGTTACCCTTCAAAATTCACAAGAAATTCAAAACAATGTTTAAAATTAACAAAATATTGGCGGTTCTTCTGAAAATATTGAAGTCGACTTTCACAAAAACCTCTCCCTTTTCCCATTCAATTTTTTTTACAAGTCTAAAATTCTTTTTGTTTCACTAATTTTTTGAAAAAAAATAATTTCTTGTCAACTTAACCATTTTTGATATCTTAATTTTAGTTTTATGAAGGCCAAAACACTTATATGGACATGATCATTAAAAAAATTAAATAACTTTTAATTAATTCATTATTTAATTATTTATTTGATGAATTTAAATTATACTTACGAGAAGAAATTCTCGTGGCCACAAAAATGATTTGGCTCGCATAAATCTTAAACGATCTTTTTCATATAGAAGTACCAATGAAGCAAAAAAATTGGGCAGAAAAAGGTGTTTTTTTTAGAAAATTCACATTTAATATTTTTAGAAACACCTCCGATATTTAAACATTTTTAAGCATTTTGTTCATTTTCTAGTAGGTTCCGAAAAAGAACAATGAACTTCACCAGAATTAGCATAGAAAATTAAAATACCTTAATCAAGCTAAAAGTTATAATGGTTTCAAGAAAAAATTTTTATTTTTTGAAGCAACCCTAAAATTTTCTTTCCAAAAACAAAAACTAAAAAAAAGCATACAAATTTTTCACTAAAAAATCATTTCTGAAGGCTATATTTCCCAAACTGTAATAGATAAAGGAAAAATTTCACAAACCTTAATTTTTTTCTAAAGTAGTTGTCATATTAAAATTGCAGTCTCTGAAAAAAAGTTCTCTTTGAATTAAAAAAATTTAAATTATATTATTAGTCTTGTCTTATGAAATAAATAAATTTGTTTTTAATGAAAAAAATTTAAAGCTTACGAATCATAATTATTTTATCAATAAATTTTATAATTGCATCTATTTACTTCTTTTAAAAGAAATATATCCTAAAGTTCCACTATTTTAAAATTTAAAAGTAACTACACAATATTTAAAAATTTATTTAAAAAAAAATTCTTTGAATTTT
>JAAAKG020074418.1:0-17132 GCA_010014905.2 Druon quercuslanigerum
GCCGCAATTTCATCATTCCACCATGCATCACCGGATTTCCTTCCTACAACCGCGGTGCCACACACTTCTTTCGCACAATTTTTGTTAACTGTCTATTTTCTTAGATTCATCTATTTTCTCATTATATTTTTTTATTCAAGAAGATTTTTATATTATACTGGCGGATACAAAAATGTAAATTTGTAATGAATAATCGTTTTTCCTGACGACGAGGCACTTAATTGGATCTTTTGTGAATATATTTTACGACCCTGCCAAGGGAGTTCCCACAACAATCTGTAACATTGATTATTTCAGAATACGTGCTTCCAGGAGAAATTACGTCGCATTACTGAAATTCTTTTATATTTGATTAAATTTCCATCGTCCTAAATCATTACATTATTGATTATCCGTAATTAAATTCAATTACAATTGTTTTAATGAATTATATTTCTGTTTTTAGTTCAATTCACAATAACTATAACTTGAGCTATAACTACAAACAAGTTCCTTTTTCTAAAATTTGGAAGGGGAAAGCTTCCAATTCTGGAAAATGTTAATTTGCAAACAAAATTTTTCAATTTCAAACAAATTCTGATATAGAGCTGGTTCCAAGCAAAACTTATTTTTCTCAACGAAATCTGCTTGGAACAAAGATTTTTGAAATTAACTGCTTCCAAATTAAAATTCTTCACCAAAATGCATTGTAGTGATGGTCAAAATAATATTTTTTCACTGAATTTCCGTATCGACTGAGAAGAGGAAAATCTCCGACATTGTATTAAATTTCCGGGTTTTTTTCTGGCCAACAAAATTCCCTGTCCCCGACAAGGGCGAATCCGGTAGGGGCCCTTACCCTCTAGATTTAGGACAACATGTTTAAAATTATTGCATCAGATAAATAAAGTTTTTAA
Organism: Druon quercuslanigerum; assembly: GCA_010014905.2. Classification (NCBI taxonomy): domain Eukaryota; kingdom Metazoa; phylum Arthropoda; class Insecta; order Hymenoptera; family Cynipidae; genus Druon; species Druon quercuslanigerum. Next base: position 897 of record JAAAKG020074418.1, read on the forward strand.
GGGGTTACAAAATTTCGAGCCCCTTAACCATCAGGCCCTATTTGTAGGTTTTTTTTCCAAAACTTTAAACCACCTACCCCCTTTCTTATCGCTTATAAGTTTTGACCCCTCATCGAACGTAATTTTTGCTAACTAAATTTCTTTCGTCAATTTATTTGTAGGTCATCCAAATCTTACAGTTTCTTATTACTTAACGAAGTAATTAAATTAAATTAAATTTAATTAATTTAATTAAAGGAAAAGTTTATAAACAGTATAATAAATCAAATAAAATATATAAATATAAATACCTTTTTTATAAACCACAAAAGAAGAAATTCCAACATAATACCTGAATCCCCAACACATAAAATATTGTCAGTCAAAAAAGAAAAAATTTCATTCAAAATGTAGAATTTTTAAGTAAAAACAGAGGAATTTTCAAAAAAGAATATTAATTTTCTACAAATTCTCAACAGCATAATTACACTTTCAACAACAACAAAAGAGAAATTTTCAACCAAGAAGATTAATTTTATGCTAAAAAAGACGAATTCTCAACAAAAAACATACATTTTAAACGAAACAGTGAAATTTTAAGGCTAAAAATACGAGATTTCCACAAAACAGTTGAATTCACAATCAAACCATTACACTTTGAAACAAAAATACATTTTTAACTTAGAAGATTAATTTTCTACTAAAAACGAGGAATTCTAGCCAAAATATATAATTTTTTAACCAAAAAGTTGCATTTTCAACCAAGAAGATTAATTTTTACCGAAAAGAAGAATTTGCAACAAATTACATAAATTTTCAAGCGGATAGTTAAATTTTTAAACTAAAAAGATCAAGTTTAAATCGAAATTCGAATGGATAAATTTTCAATGAATAAAATGAATTTTTTATGCAAAAAACGAAGCAGCTACAAAATAATAAAACTACGAATTTTCAATCAAAAACATAATAGCTGATATTTGAAAAAAAAAGAAATTTTAATTTGAAATAAAACACAATATAATTTAAACAAAAAAGACGAGTTTGTAGCAAAATATTTGAATCCTCAATCAAAACAGATTAATTTTCAACCAAACCACTAAATTTTTAACAATTTTCAACCGAATAGTATAGTTTTTGGTCTATGAAAGACAACTTTGTAACCAAAAATGGCATTTATACAGAACAGTTGAACTTTCAACAAATTTTCAAGAATAAAGTTAATTTTCAAACAATCAGTTGAAGTTTCAGTCAAAAAATCTATTTTTAACAATGGAGTTCAACTTTCAACCAAGAATTTGCAACCTAACAAAATAAATCTAAAAAAAATTGTACCCCATGTAAGACAGAATACAAAGGTCGTTGCCCCCCTCCCCCTCCCCAAGTCTATCTAATGTATACATGGCCCCAAACAATAAAACATGCACGTACTTTCAGGTTTTTTATGAATGAAAATACTATGATTGAAATTGCAATAAAAAATTTCTGGATCCGCACTTGGTTCCCGTTCAGATACACCGTGAATATTAAAAATAAAACATAATCCTTTTGGAACCGGCGTAAAAAATAACCTAAAATCACATCGAAAAAAGTTGTTACGTAAATAATACTCCAAAGCACTGGACTAAAAAAAAATAATAATCCAACTATTATTCTTATCAACAAATCGGAATATCAATGCCAAAATCTAGCACTTGTTCATAAAAAAAAATGACGGCAGTGGTATATATTATTCGGATTCTCCCCTAACGCAAATTGTTAATAACCATACACCTCTTCCGACAAATATTACATTATGTGTAGACTATACTCTATAGAATGCATAAACTGCAATTACATTCTCCAGTGCAATTTCCCACCTTTATATCTCGTTGTAAACTTTCGTGTGACACGCAACAAATAACAATCCAGAATGTAAAAATTGCAAGAAGTAGAAAACCGCAGAAAAAAATTAAAATAAGTTTAAATAAAAAAAACTAACCTCATGCGATCAACCTCTCCCTTCCTGGATAGCATCTTCGATTCTCTCACGGTCTTCGGTTCTTCCCACAAGGTCACTCCACTCTCTCACTTTCAAAAACAATTCATGACACTACCCCAACTTTTGACCTCTTAAATCCGAGATCCCAAAATCGTAAACAAACCCGGGGTTTCCGACCTATCCCTACCCCGAAAAAACTAGGTTAAGACTCTTCAAAAGGTTCACAATTGATAGAATTTCTGGCAAATATGTACCCCAGAAATAGTAAAATTTGTTTCTGGCTCCTGGTAACTTGTTGTGACGTTTCCTCGAGATGTCAACTCCCCTCCTGGAAGCAGTGCAGAGTTTTCTGACCTGCAGGTGCTTTTAACCTCACATAGACTGGGTTTTTTCGAGACTGAGAAAGACGGCAGTAGACACCGCGTCTTACGGTATCCAGCAATTAACCGTTCGAACTGTCACTAAATATTCACTCCGCAGTGGACCAGATGAAGTCGAGTATGCAACTGCATTGGGTTGAGATATTCGATGTTTGGGGTGGTGGCGGTTTAGGGGGTGTTGTCACCACCATGGACCAAATTCGTGTAAAGCGCCCGAGGTGTGCGAAGTAGAGTTCGCGAACGATCATGCGCGCAAGGCACAGTCGCCCAACCCCGACAAACTTGTGAAAGGCGACTGACGAGCGCAAACCGGAGCGGGAGCCACCGGAGCCAGGCTCAGCACAGGCAGTCGGAGGGGAGGAGGAACATCACTTTCCTCTTTTCGTAGTTGCATATACATTCAAGCGTTGAGTTGAGAGTTCTCAAACCCGGCACAAAAGCACGTTGCATTAAATGCGACCGACTGCGACCTGTTCAGACCTGCAGCAGGTGGAATGCATTGGTTGAAGTAGATGGCAGCACTGCCCGGGCCTCATGGGAAATTTCGAACGTTTTTGAATCTGCTAACCGCACACTGTTCCCCATCAGTGCCTCAGTTTGAGAATACTTCTTGTTGTTGTGTAGGGAACGTCTAATAAGCCGTGTTTCACAACAAAGGATTGTCTAGTTTAAACTACGTAACCACTGAATGGGGGTGGGGGTATCACACACCTATGATTGGTAAGGAGGAAGTTAAAGTCAAAGTAACTTTACACGCTTTACACGTTAGAATTTGGAGTAATTTTTTTTCTTAAAGTACATATGGTAATGTTTTTAGTACTTTTCCAGTTGATAAATGTTTTTGGCACAAAATCAATATTTATGATTAAAAACTTATGTTTTTAGTTAAAAATTCAACTTTTTGGTTGAGAATTCTTGATTTTTTTAAATTCGGCTCTTTTGGAGGTCAATTCATCTTCGTATTTACAAATTCATCTTTTTTAGTTGAAAGTCTGTAGATCATGAATCTTTTTCTTTGAGCATAACTTTTTTATTTGTTAAAAATTTTTAAACTAGGTTTTAAAGTTGAATCTACTTTCTTACAATTAGAAAAAATCTTTCTTTAAAATTCAACTTTTTGAGAATTTAAGTGTTTTAAGAATTCTTAAATTTTATTGAAAATTCGTCCTTTTTGGTAGTAAATTAATCTTTTCGTTTAAAAATCAACTTATTAGAAGTTCGTCTTTTTCGGTACAAAATTATTCTTTTTATTTAAAAATTCATCGTTTTGGTCAAAAGTATAATAGCTGGATTTTAAAGTTAAACTACTTTTTTAAATGCATTTTTTTGTTTGACGATTCAAAATTTTAGGTAAAAACTCATACCTTTGCTTGGAAATTGAAATATTTTGTTAAAAATTCGTTTTTTGTTTTGAAAATTAATCAAATTTAGATCAAACCTAAACTTTTAGTTTGAGACTTCTTATTGTATTTTGTTATCTTTTTGATCAAAATTTCACATTTTTTATTTGATAATTCACTGTTTTGTACAGAAAGTTCGTCGTTTTGTCTTGATGGTTCAATAATTTAGTAACAAAAAATCAACTATTTTGTAGAAAATTCGTTTTTTTATAATTTAAAATTATTCGTTTAATAAAAACTTTAACTATTCCATTTTTTGTTAAAAATTTACCTTTCTTAGTTTAAAAATTCAATAATGTACGGACTGCCATCTAAAATACAATTATGCATATTTGAACACTTACTCTGAAAATCACCTTTTCATTTTATTTGTTGATTTATTACCGAAGTTTATAATTCACCACATGATCACGTAGACAATATAGACATATTGGCAACTTAACTCACTATTAACACACACCAAAATAATTATTAAAATAAAATCGGGGTTTGCATAATCAAATTAACGGTTGTCAACTACGGGGGGGGGGGGGCAATATTGCCCATAATTGGTAACCTAGTTTATGTGGATGATCCCGAAAGAGTTACATGTTTTTGCTAACGGTAACGCGCTACTTATTTTAAAAAGTACCGGTAACGTGTTACAATTTCAGGGTAATTATAATGAAAAGTAACGTACTTTACTGTACGAAATTGCTTAATAATATTTATACTAAATTTTATGTCACGATAACCAATCAAGAGACGAAAGATAAATATATTTTTTTAATTATAATACCGTAGAAACTTGCTTTCGGACAAGAAGGAAATCGGATTATTGTTCGGCATAGTAGGATATATTCTTTTTTTTAATATTTTGTTTGGCTGGTGCATTCCTTAAAGAACGAGTTTTATTAAAAGAAAAAGATATTTTTATGCAAATTTATGATTCAGAATTAATAATAGTGTAAAATAAAAAAACCATACATATTTATAATGTAAAACGCTTGATTAAATTACTTGCATTGAGACTTTAAGGTTACCTACCCCGAATAATAATGATAATAAATGGCTGATAGAAGATTTTAATATAATAATTAAAAGAGATTCTGAAATTTTCCCACGGATTTGAAAGATTTTAATGCAATTAAAGGAATGTCAAGGACTTCAAGGGATCACGGAACTTCAAGAATTTTAACCAATCTTAATGGATTTTCAAGATATGAAGATATTTCACGGAATCCAAAATTTTTTAAGGGATTTCCATAGATCTTAAACGGCAGCGAGGAAATTCAGAGCTCAATCATTTTAAAGGGATTTTAAGAGATCCCAAAGTATATTCATATAATATTTTTACGGATTTTCAATCATTCAGGGTGTCTACTCAAATCCTGAAAAAAAATTCCCTGACAATTTCAATTTTTATTTTATAGGAATTTAATTAATATTAGAAGATAGTCTTAAATATTTTAGCACGAAAGATTAAATCATTCTAAAAACATAATTAACCATTTCTCAAATTTTTCTCTAAAGTACATGAATTTGAACAAAAAGCACACATTTTAATTTTATCTACTTATAATTGAAATTTAGTGCATATTTGGGTAAAATAATGTGAATACTGTATGAAAAACTAACTTCATCCGCTTCAAATTCCTAACTTTGCACGTAGAAATTTGGACTTTCAAAAAGATACATAAATTTTCAACCAAAAGGATTAATTTTCTGCCGAAAAGACGCTTTTTCCCAAAAATACATTAATTTTCAATCAAAGAATTGAATTTTCAACTAAAAAAGATCAATTTTCAAACAAATAGCTGAATTTTGAAATAAAAAATATCACTTTTCAACAAAAAATGGAATACTTAAATTGTCAGTTAAAAAATTATTCTTACACAAAAAAACAGATTTATTTTTTCAACAAATTAAATTTAACCTTTAAGCAAATAGTTTAATTTCCAACTAAAAGGATAAAATAATTACTAAAATGGACAAGTTTTAATTGCAATACTTGAATTTCTGAGCAAAAAAATGGATTTTTAACAAGGCGATTAATTTTCAAACAGGAAAATTAATTTTCTAGCAAGAAACACGATTTTTAAATTAAATATATGAATTTTCAATTCAAGAAGGCCTACTCTTAACTAAACAGTTAAACCTTCAAAACAAACTAATGAATTTTCAACTAAAATCATCATTCTTATCTCGAACAAATTAATTTTTGAGAAAAGATTTCAATTTTGACCAAAGTAGTTTTATTTTTTACACGCCCGAAAAATTGTCTACCATATAAAAACCATTTAGACTAAAAAATTAGAGTCCAAATTAAAAATACATGAATGCTGAACAAAATATTTGTATTATCAAATACAAAAAATCAAATTTTCAATAAAATTGTTTAATTTCAAACAAAAATGGAATAGAAGAATCGTTTTTAAGAACGAAGACGAATTTTACTAAAAATACATGAATTTTAAATTAAAAAGATAAATTGTCAAATAACAATTGATTAGTTAAATTTTTAGTTAAAAATGCATTTTCAACCAAAGCAACGAATTTTCAAATAAAATAATTATTCGTCAACTTAAATAGTTGAATTTGAAACCAAAAACATGACTTTTGAAATAAATTGATGAGTTTTTAACTAGAATAAATCAATTTCCCATAAAAATAATTATTTTCAGTCCAGAAGATCGATTTATAACAAAAGGTCAAAATTTTCAAGCAAATATTAAATAGTTATGTATAGATGATGTTAATTTTGTTGATCCGGGTTGAAAATTATTCAAATGATGTAAGGAATAATTAAATAGTTATATTTTAAGCAGGAAAATTAATTTTCAATGAGAAAAACAAATTTCTAACAAAACAACTTAATAGGCTGAACTTTCAGTCAAAAAATTGATTTCAAACAAGTCTTCTAGGTAGAGTAGACACCCTGATCATTTTAATCAATTTCAAAAGATTCAAAGGATATCATTTCAAAATATTTAACGTCATTTTGAAGTGTTTCAAGAGTATTATAAACTAATTTACCAACAATTATTAATGAATGCAGGTTTAGGAGTTTAGCAATTACAAACTATTCGTAATACTATTAATATAAAATTTAGAAGATTGGATTATATATAATCCTATTTTTTTCGGTACAAGTCAATTCGCATGAATTCGAAAGTTCAAAATTCACCGGTGGATATTAAAACAATTGGAAAGGTTTTCAAATAAGTGCGACTAAAAAAATTCTAGCCTGTTCCTTCAAAATTTCATAACTTTCTTCTGAATAATTCCATTACTTACCTAGACCTTATAGCACTTCTAATTTTACGATTTTTTTTTTTTCAAATGGCATCATTCTAATATTATATGTATATTAACTTGACGAATTAAATGTTAAAGAATGTTTCAAAGAATATCACACAAATTTTGTAAAATAAAACTTAATGAAAATTAAGACTTTTGTCTGAAGAAAAAAAAAACCACAAAATATGCAGATCACTACGTTCAAGTAAACAAATATGACCACAAATATTTTTAAAATCATTTTCACCTACATGCCTATCATAAAATTTATTGCGCCAAGAATAAAAGTATCAAATTACGAATTTAACAAAATATAGTATTTGTCGTTTTTCAGCTGTATACGTTTTTATAAGCCCATGTTTTAAAGATTTACCTAGATAGTGGCCAAAAATTCGTTGTTGCAAAACTTATTAATGCAAAATTAATGTTACAAAATTATTTTAAAGAATTTCGCAAACTGAACGAATTTTGACGATCCTTACGTTGAAATATTTGTTTAAAAAACGTACATTCCGGAATCTTTCTTTTTGAATTGCATAAAAAATTGAGTTTTCTTAAGAAATTACTAATTTTTTATGAACAAAGAAAACTTTTTTTGGTTTACACACGTAATAAATATAAATTGCACAAAATTCTCTGAGCGCTCACGTACCGAATTTACAAAATTTGATCCCATGAAATACTATAAACTACTTAGTATTCCTTTTCGCATTTTTCTATAGGAAAAATGCCGAATGTGCAAAAAATGGAAACCTTTCAAACATTTTTATATTCAAAGAAACCGACAGCCCAGTGGGCACAAAACTATGAAAATCCCAAGAACGTCCTATGTCAGCCGAATCTACGTCCAATGTCCTAAAGATGACCTAATGACGCCTTACAGACATGGACGCTCTCGGGACATCTTTTGTACTGAAATTAGACGTTTTTAGAGCATCCCTAGGATGTCCAAAATACGTCGTCAAAATAAATAAAAATAATGTTGAAACGCAAACTTCCATTGCAAAAGCGGTAAACATACATTTGTAAATTAGCCACTAAACCTAAGTATCGAAACTGAAATAAATGTTGTTAGAATTACGTATATTAACTTTTTAAATCTTTAAAGCCCATAACCTAAATAAAAAAATAAATACCTAATCATAAAAAATCATAGTAAAATTGATTTTATTACATTAAAATGAACGTTTTACATATGGCCAGCGTTAATGGTAGGATACAATGCATATTACACTAAGCTACTCGCGTAACAAATAAGTCGTAAAAATAATAAAATTAAGTCATAAGAACAATTCAAAACTCAATCAACACTGTGATAAAAATCAAGGACTGGTACCCTTTCAGAACACCCACAATGATCTTCCCTCTTACTATCTTTTTCATACTTTTAAATTTTTCAAGGTTTTAATTTAGTTTGTGGCAACTAAAAAAAAATATCGTACCATGCGAAAAACCCGAAAAATATGAATACCAGTCCTTGGTTAGCACAAACGCTTTTTTTCGCGTGTACCTTAAATTTAATTCAAACAAAAAACCCCCTTGAAGGAAAAAAGACATCTTTGAATTAACAATCCTAGTGAAACTCTAGTCGTTCATCCCTTGACGATTTTACAGTCTGGTTCTTTATCTTACAAATTCTGTGCATGTTCAATACTGTAATCTTGCTTCGCAAAACGCTAATTTGAGTTCCTGCTTAAGGGTCTATGGTGCTCGTAGAAAAAAATGAAGAAAGAAGCTTAAACTAAATAAAAGGAAGCAGGCTTGGTTCGCACGAGAAAGTGAACTCTAAAAAACGATGTTATGCATTGAAAAAAAGACAAGGCGATCTTAATTTAATTTAGTTTAAAAGAAGGAGTAGGCTTTTTTATAATATCTTTTACAAGCCACTGACCAAACTTACACAAGTATGAATAACTGGTAGAGTACAAAACTTAAGGGAAAGTCATGCGGAAAAAAACCAAGAGAAATCCGCATTATGTTAAGTGAGGTAATGAAACATTTTTCCTCGCCGATGAGGATATTATCGCTCATAAAACGATCTGTCGATTGAAAAAGTGTGGACAAAGCAGGCGTCATTAAAGCGCTAGGCAAAACTAACAAACAAAATTGCGAGTAAGCTGTGTTACAAATCTGTCAAATGTTCCGAAAAGCGTAAAATGATAATTCTTGAACATCAGCAGCCGCTGTTTCCGCGTGCGATGCTAGAACACATTGCGCGCCGATCTATTCTGGCTAAGATTTAAGTCAGTTGAAAATTTTCAACGCTTCTTTCCTGTTTTCTGTTTACATACATCAAGCTTCGCACTTTCACCCTTTTTCTTAAATCTTCATTACCTACATCAAATTATATCAATATTTGTTTTACTTAATATATCTATATATATATTTATATATATATCACGCCTGTCCCTCCTTCGATTTAGCAACGTAGCACTTTGTCGATACCACTGCCGCTTCGTTATCTTTCCACCTACTTATCGTGAATTTTGTTTTTCCCCCCTTAAACTGTTACTAAATTATGCTGGTTTTTGAGAACCCTTCTTGCCGATAAGCGATTTGTGGATGTGAGGGATAACACCTGTAAGAAAAATATAGAACTTGGTAAATCTGCATTCAACTCACAAAAGAAAATTATTCAGGAATCTATATTATCGTCAGAGTAGAACAGAAATTCTTAACATTTTTTCAGACTATATGGGGCTATGAATTAAAACATTTTTAAATTAAATTTTTTCTGTAAAAAGGAGATCTGTTTTCAGGGGAAAATGTAATTTAAAAATAAAATAAAAAACTTTGAAGTTAAAAATTATCTCGGTTTGACAAGAAAAAAGTCAAGCAAGTGACGAAATGGTGAATTAAATAATGTTTTGAGATTAAGATTCCTTCTTCAATTAAAAAGAAAGTCTATGCATTAATTAAAAAATAATAGGACCTCAACGTTTGGAATTTTTCTAATTTGAAACCACAGATAATTTCTTGTAAAATGCAATTCCAGTAAAGAAATAAAAGTTTAATGGTTGCGAGCGGGTTTTGCAAATCACGATTATTGAACCGAATAAGTATTTGTCAAATAAGAGATAACATTTTTTTCGACATACCTCCTCCCGCAATGGTGGCTTTGATAAGGCTATCCAATTCTTCGTCACCACGAATAGCAAGCTGCAAATGTCTTGGTGTGATACGTTTGACTTTCAAGTCTTTGGACGCGTTCCCCGCCAACTCCAACACCTGGAAAATTAGTAGATAATAAATTGGATATACCGAAAATTTTCTCGGAAATATAAATCACCAACAGAAAAGTTCGTTTTAAATGGAGAAAAATTAATTTTAAAAGAAATAAATAAGTTGTAAGCAAAAAAGTGCTCTTACAACAAACAGTAGAACTTTTTAAAAAAAAGAGGCGAATTTTTAACAAATTACTACCGGTTCAACTTATAAAAGATCAATTTTCAAACAAATAATCGAACTTAAACAAATTTACTACACAATAGTAGAAATTTTTAACACGAAAATAGAAATTGTCAACAAAAAAGATTATTGTTTAATAAAATAATTAAATTGCAAATCCAAAAAATGAATCTTTAACTGGAAAAAATTATGTTTTTACAAAGTAGTCCAACTTTCAAACAAGCAATTTTCAACAAAAAAATAATCATTTTTGAAATCTTTTCAGAACTATTAAAAATCTTTTTTTAAATTATTCGAATCCTTCCTAAATGTTTTTTTTTAATCATGCAAAAAAATATTTCCTTAAAATCTTCCAGATTCATTTTTGATAATTTTGGAAATATTTTGTTGGTATACGTTAATACTTAATTTACAATATTAGAAATCGTTTCAAAATTTTAAATAATATTGAATCTTTTCAGACCTCAAATCTTTTCAACAATTTAAATTGTAAATAATATTTTTCAAATATTATATATTATAATATTTTATTCAAAACAACTGACTTTACATGAACAATAAAATATTTCTAAATATTAAGCGATTGCTATTGTTCTCAATTTAAAAATTTCGGATTGTAGACAAAAACAATATTTTCATAAAAGACTTATTATGAATATATTATATCAATAAATAATATACCCATTATTATTATAGTTTTACTTTCCAATTGAAACAGTTTAATTTTTGCCGTTAAAACCTGAAAATTTTGAACTAATTCTAAATAGTCTTGTAAAATCAGTTGCTATTCTCTTGCTAATCCTGCATGTACAGTTAAATTAAAAAAAAATCATTATAACTTAAATTTATATTTGATCAACTGAAAAGGTTTCTATCCAAAATTGTAGATTTCTAACAAAGAGTTCAATTTTCAACCAAAACCTAAATTTCCAACAAAAAATGGAAAAGCTCAATTTTCAGGAAAACAATTAAGTTTCAAATACAAAAGTAATTTGTAGCAAATAGTTATTCAACCCAAAAGTTGAATTTTCGAAACAAAAAGACGAATTTTCAACACATAAGGAACTTTTGGCCAAGAAAGAAAAAAAGTTAATTTAATGCGTTGAACTTTCCAGCCAAAAGACAAACTTTCAACTAAAATAGTGATTCTTCAACTAGAGTAGTTAAAATTTCAATTTAAAAGAATTAGCTTTAAACAAAAAAGCAAACGGAATATTAAATTATCGATTTTTAAGAGATTTTTTTTTAAATCCCTGACAGACAAAGGTTTAAGAGAAATTCAAGATATAATTCACATACAAAATGAACTTCAAATAAACTGTTGGAAGGTGAATTAAAATTTAAATTTCGAATAACAAATTTAAGATTAATATAAAATAAAAAGGAAAAAATGAGCAGACCCTAAATAACGTGTATAATATTTAAAAACGTTTACCGTTGAAGGGCGGGGCGAAATATTGATTCGCAGCCGTCACTGAATTACACTTTGATGATTCTCAAGACTTTCCCTGCATTTTCCCCTCAGGGTTCTAGCATATTTTCTCATAACATTGAATTATTTATATATATATATATATATATATTGCTCTAACTTGTAACAAATATGAGAATATAACAAATTAACTAATATTTCCATTAGTAACCACGATTTTTAGTGCCCTCCTAAAATACTAAATCTCTCTCTCAAAAAAAAGCCAGAAATCTGTAACAACATCTGGTAATAACTTTAAAATGAATAAACTCTGAAGAAAAAATGAAGTGATAAAAAAAGAATCTTATCTTGAAATCAAACCAAGGTGTTATTTAACTTGAAAATAAAAAATAAATGCAGAATAAGTCAATTATAAAATGCAAAGAATGGTTAAGATAATTATATTATAAAAATATTTATTTCCCAATAAATCCATCAAATTAAACGACTTTTCTACATATCGAATTAGATTTAAAAGGCTTCCTTCAAGAATTAAATAAAAATCGTAGAAATTAGAAAAACGAAGTTGTATCGCTAATATTAGAAGCTTTCTTTCTTTAATGATCAAATCGCTACCGTTATTTAAAAAGGAAAGCACAACATTTTAAATAAAATCAATTTAACTGATAATCGAGCAGAGGTTAATCACAGAAGTCAAATTTACTAAATTCGAGGACATTAAAAAAAATTATTTTCAAAATTTGACTCAAATCAATCTCAAAACATTGTACTGTTTGTAATCTAATTTCTAGAAAAATTATTTCTTTAATTCGAGACTTGTATGCACGAAGTTTGGGCCTAGGGCAGAATCTGTGGTTGTTTTAAGAATCCGAATTTCGCAAAATACTATGGACATTAGAGTAAGGAAAAAATTGATTATTTTTAGTTATTCAAATTTTTCGAAAACATTGAAATTTTACGTCTTTTTGCAATATTCTTATTAAATATGAACGTACTAGTAAAGAAAAGTATATAAATCGAACATCACAAACTTTTTAATACACTGAATCAAAGGGAAAACATTTTCCAATAAATAAAATTAACAGAAATTAAGTTTTTTAAATCTATAAATCTCTGATATTAGAACTTAATTTTTCTGCATAAAAATCAAATCTGATAGGTACCGTAATTTAAAAATTAAAAACATTGATCTCCGTGCTTACCTAACCTTCCGTCATTTGAAAAATCAAAACCTCTCCAAGCTTAATGTTTTTAAACTTAAATTATGTAAAATCTCCCATACAAAGTTCATTTTTGCGACTCTCACAGAAAAAACATGAAATTATTCAATTATTATAAAAAAACAACAAAAGAGCAAGACAAAAAAAAGGATAAATTGAAAATGCCTCCCTTCTAGTTCGTATTTTCGCGGACAGACGGCCATATTGTTACGGGTGGCGTCATACAAGGGACGCTCCTCAATTGTCAGCATTGTCGCACATAAAAACAAATGTTTACTGACCTCGGCTGTGAGATATTCCAAAATAGCCGCACTGTAAACAGCGGCCGTCGCTCCGACACGTCCATGACTTGTGGTCCTGTTTTTCAAATGCCTGTGAATTCTACCAACAGGGAACTGAAATCACAAACAAAAGGCCCCTTCTAGCATTCCACTTTTAAATTTCGTAACCGTAACGGTACACACGGCTAGGCATCAGCACATTGAGCCAATATCTGCCAAGTGGTACGTACACCTCTGTCACCCCTATTATCCGCATCAAAAACATTCGCCAGCCTAGCGTCAGCAGCCTTTTCTCCTAAGAAAATATCGAACGTCCACTATGACACATCTCGCTAAAGAATTACGCGTAGTGGGATCCCAGTCAACAAAGAAAAATCATTCCAAACCGACTATTTCTTTGGTGAAATTCCCGATTTCAGAATTTGAAGAAACTTGACTTTGATGTACCTCGCACTCGTCATCCGCCAAAAAAAATCTTAAAATAAAGTCATTTGCATCTTTAATTTTTCTGTTGAAAGCAAAATTTCTATTTGCTGAATTGACTATTTTGGTAAACTGGAACGGCTCACGAAAAGTTCAACAAACAGTTTGGCAGGCATTGAAAATTAAAATTTCTTCAATTTAATCGTAGAAAGGGGTCAAATCAAAATTGTAGTTTATTTATCAAAGTAGCTAAATTCAAAGTGAAACAGTGATGAGAAAAACGGGAGGGGAGGGGGTTGAAAGTAAACCGACCGCTGTTTGAAAACACAAGTCCTTTAGCGTCTCGCGATAATTTATATTCACAGAAACCCTAATCTTATCTCCTTTCTTTTGACTCTCATTAACTCAGTTTATATTAATTCACACAATTTATCTTACTAGAGCATAAAGGATTTTTGTTGAACTAGAGTGAGAATGAACTGAGACTTTCGCGCCAAATATAAATTTAACCTTCAAACGTTCCGGAATGAGAAAAAACGGCCTTTCATCAAATTTTGGGCGAGCTAGTGATTTTTCGGATAAATTGGGAGGCAATTTAAGGTTGAACTGAAATTAAATCGAAGCGAAACTCACCTGCAAGCCAGCCCTCGCGGAACGGGAAACCGCCTTCGCCTTCGCTTTTCCAGAGTCCTTTCCAGCTTTACCGCCAGCCTGTTCACAGATGAAAATCCAGGTTAATTTGCGAGATACAGCCACGAAAATCGGTGAGCAGATGCTCGAGAAACTAAGGAATCCGTGTATACACTTGAGGAATTCGGATGCCTAAGGAATCTTAACTTAATTTAGGATTTCCTTCGCGGATACTCACCATTTTTGATACAAAGATGCTACACGATACGAACACGACGCCACTACTAAATGCAACTAAAATGTAGTAATGTACTAGAGAGATCCCGCCAAATGCTGATGGCGGCCATGGCGGGCAGCCAATCAGAAACGGGGCCTGCAGATGGGTGCGCCGCCTGCTGTTATTGTCTGACATTTTCAAAATTCAAACGGCTTTGTGTCGGTTAGGGATTTCCTTATCCAGAAAAGTAGGTAGGTCCATCATTTATTTGGGTAATACAGGGTGGCCACAGATCAACAAAAAAGGTCATTTTTAATTAAACAGTTGAGTTTTCAACCAAATAGGTGACTTGTCTTCCAAACTGTTAAAATTCCGAACAAAAAGAACGAATATTCTGGAAATTAAATTTCCAACTGTAAAATATGAATTTTCAAGCAAATAACAATTGCATGTTCAACGGAATAGATGAATATTCAACCAAAACAGATTATTTTCAGTCTAGAACTTTACTTTTTATTCAAAAAATATTAATTTTCCACCAAAAAAATGAATATTCAACAACCACAAAAATGCATTTTTAACAGAGTATTTCAGCTTTTACCAAGTCTTTGTTGCTTCAAAACTCAATCATAATTAAATTTTCATCCAACAAAAGGTAAAATCTCAATCAACAAACATAAATTCTCAGCGCAAAAATTAATAGTTTATATTTGAATAATAATAAAAACAAAAGATTTTAATTTTAAATGACAAACAATTGCATTCAACCAAAAAATAAGCATTTTCAACAAAATAGTGCAATGCTCAATCAAAACATAATAATTTTCTACTAAATAGGTGTATTTTCAACCAATAGAGATAAATTTTCCATCCACAGAGATAAAGTTTCAACTAAAAGAAAAAATTTTCAGCCAACAAAAAAATGTCTACCATATTGTGGGCATTTCAAGCCAATTAGGTGTTTTTTTTTTGTACAAAACAATTCAATTTCTAACCTAATTATATATTTTTTCACCTAAAAAAGTTAATTTCAGTTAAAAAAGTTGAATCTTTAGGCAAAGGGATGCATTTTTAAATCAAAAAGACAAATGAAAAAGCTAGGCATTTTGAAAAAAAAAATGATAAAAGTTAAGGAATTTTCTGTAATGAATAATAAATTATAAATGTATCGATTTATATTAAAAATTATTATTTTTTTAATTTGTATGAGATTTTATATTTAAATGCAAATTTCCGGTTAAAAGCTACTTATTTTTTCTTTAAAAGTCTATTAACACATTTTTCGTCGAGAATTCTTCTTTTTGGTGGCAAATGCGACTACTTTTTTGAAAGTTGGATTACTTTGTTCAAAATTCTTTTTTTCTTAAAGATTCAACATTCTGGTTCATAATTTAACTGTTTGACTAAAACTTTATCTTTTTGTTGAAATTGCACCTCTTTGATTAAAAATTTAACTATTTTCTTGAAAAAGCGGATTTTTGGTTAAGAATTTTTTCTTTATAGGTTGAAAATTGAACTATTTGGTTGAAAATTATTGTATTTTGTTGAAAACGTCTCTTTTTGGTTAAAATTTAGTGTATATTTTTTGAAAAATTTATATTTATGGTAG